>WURV02202983.1:0-11527 GCA_011762755.2 Epimenia babai
GGAGGACCGGAGAAGATGGAGAACGGTGACGCGCTGTGGCGACCCCGAATAGGGAGCAGCCGAAAAGAAGAAGAAGAGGAAGACTGTCTTTCGATTTCTTTTCAAGAATATACCCTTCATGGCAATATCAGATATACTTTTCTGCTTAACCGGTGCTTGACTGACTCTAGATTAACGCTGGTGTCAAATTTACGTTACTAAGAGTCTGGCTATTTGAAAAGGGGCTTTTTCCTCTTTCTTCTTACACGAAAACGATAGCCATTCACGACATGGTCTGCTTGGCATAGCGTGGTTTCGACACGATATATTTTCTATCGCGTAAATATGTCGATAAATTATATTAATAAAGTCATCATGGATAGTACATCGCAGCAACCGCGTAATGACATGTCTTTTTCAGATGCACACTACTGTACTAGGGGGAATTTGCAACAATAATTATATGTACGGCCAGCATGCTTCACTACATGACCATGGAATTGCAGAGAGCTCTCGTATGTTCTCAAATTTCACTCTATTTCGATATGACCACAACATGCATGGAACTTAAGGCTCAATCATTTTATTATCGATTGTAATTTTATATATATAGTGTTGACCCACACATTGTTTCAAAAATAGCCTGTATGTTTTGACTATAGTATAATATATATAAAAAAAATAAATCCAAAATAAAGATTTGAGCATTGATTTAGAAAAATGTATGCAATACCAATGAGACAAGACTTAACGTGTTAACGGGGAAGATTTCAAATTCCCATGGTGTTGTGAATCTCGAGTAGAGCTGCTCGTAGGTTCGCAGCAAGGTTTTATAACCATAATTCTACAAAAACCCGCTAAGCCCGGGGAATGAAGTACAGCAAATTAACCTATATATAAAACGAAGTTGACTGTGTGTTTGTGTGTCGATTGTGGGGTGGATATCGGAGCAACCACACCTAGGGCAGGTTTGGAACCTACGGATTTTTGTGAATGTTTTAGCTAGCATTTTTATAAGAAAATGTCGATGCCAGCGAATTATTGTATTATTGAAAATATGTACCGCTATATTGAGTGCTGTCAAAATTTGTCAAACTACCATTTTTATAAAAATATCGATCAATGAAATGATATTTGGGTCAGCTTACGAGTTCAATACTATTGTTAGATATCATGTATTCAGTTTTGTGAATGGTCTGAAATGATGGATTAATAGATTACAATTAATTTAAGCAAAGTAATATACTCTTTAAAAAAGACACGCAACATATTAATTTTTATGTATATTGCAGTAAGTAATATAGATATATAATGTATTGCTTCAACAATTATAATGCCAATCGGCTACATATTGTCGCCTGCAGCAACTTCTTAACCCAGAGGAGTAAGCCTAATTGTGAAATCCCATGACTTTCCCATGACCCACGTTCTGCGACTAACGAAAGGGACAGAGAATTGTGCTGCACGCCCCAAACTGACACTTCCTTTTTGGGGAAAAGCATCGTCAACGAGGGTGAACAGAAGGGACTCCCCAGGAGCGGCACACCGCGTATTACTACGGTAGCTCAATATTATTCCATTACGACATTTACGATATCGCTTAACAACTGCCACATTTACACTATCCGCAGTATCAGGACTACGTGAAATATCAGACATCGCTCGCGTGCTGTTAGATTTGTGCCCCTGCGGCCTCATCGTGGAACGACTCGGTGCAATCGAGACAAGTCCTTGTGGTATCGAAATCATCGTGTCTTGCTTTTCAGACGTTTGAGAACCGTGATATTCAGCAACGACTCTTACATGACAATGCACGCCCGTACAGCGCGCTTACCACTAGAGTTCCTCGCATATATGACATAATACAGAAACAGTTCATCATAATATATTATATTTTCAAATATTGCGTGTCTTTTTGAAGATTATATGCATTGGTTATTTTAATACGCATTAACTGAAAAGGGAACAGCTGATGCTCTGCTATTTGTGCTCGAGTTACAAAGCGTGAGACAAGAGAATGTAATTAAATTGCTTGATTGGCATTTGGTGTTAAATCTACATCGGGGATGTTTCGGGGATATCACAATCATAATATGTGACGCATACTATCATGTATATATTTTCTGTCGTTATAACTGTATTAATTTTATATATAAAGATGATATCGCCATTTTGTATCTTATTGTGTATTTTACCATGTTGGGAAGAGCTAACTTGAGTAATTGCTCGAGCTCAATCCAAATTTCGATGTTTGAAATAAAAATATGTTTAAAACAAAACAACAGTTGCAAATAAAAAGTAGTGGAAGGGAGGTAATTAACTAGGTGATGTATAATATAGTTTGGTCCCAGTTATCCTACACCGGAGATCGGCGAATGAGGAGATCAATGTTATTACGTAGAATTATTTTTTATGGATAAAAAATGTTTAAGGTTTCGCGATATTATTGGATAAAAACCTGCATTCAAATGCATGATAATGCTTTATTAGAAAAATATTTTATGATTATCTATTAAGATCCAAATTTGAACAATAGCAACAGGGCAAAAATACGATTGGCCCGTGGATTTCTCTCGTATATTCTGAGTATGATTAAAATATTATCAGATTCATCATTTAGCATGTTTAAATTGTGTATGAAATGTGGATTAAATGTGTATAAAATGTGTAGATTGTTCTTTGTCTTTCGGCTTTTCTTTTAAGGGATCGCGAATCTTCGACTTCCGCAGTGCCAATTTTTTCTGCATCCTTTCTTTTAACCCTACCACTGGCATGTTATAATCTCCCGCGAATGTATATATCATCTTCTCATTGGCTTTCCTATATCTCGCAGAACCAAACTCAACATTGTTCTCCCTGTCTCCCCCTCCTCACTCATTCGCTCCTACACACATGCCCGAACCAAAGCACTATTGCGTCTCTTACTCAGTAAATTGCAGCAGCCAATGTATATAAAATGTTTTTTATTGTACATTGACGAGTCTTAGGGCATCTTTTTGCCTTCCACTAGCATTTTGGCGATATGGAATCCATTTCTCGCTGTTTGAATAGGAACAATTACTTCTGCAGGAATTCCTGAGTCGCATGAGGTAAAGGTTCTTTGCCAGTTGCGATTTCAGTAAGCAGTTACAAATAGATATTGGTCCTGACGTGGTGTTGTATTCACTTCCCGACCCCGGCATGTCCTCCAGTACTGATTACAAGCCCAACTGATCATGCTCTTGTCAACAAAATGGACAATGAGTTCTTTCCGTGTGAACTTAACTCCGAACAACCCTTTATCCCGAGCAAGCGGTGTACATGGTATGTTAGAAAAGCAATATTTGCGAGACATTCACAGCTCAGGTAAGTAAATTTTTTATATAGACATCAAATTTTGTTAATTAGACAAAAAATCAAATCCAGTAGTTTGGCCATAAAATGCTATGTCCAATGCGGTAATTCAAAATACTTTTATCAAAAATCACACGACAACGCGTGTGGCAAAATATCATTGATATCCCTGATGTCACTTAAATTTGTTATTGTCTATATAAATGTTTTATACAATTGCAGCTGTGCCCTTGAGCACAATGGTAGCAAAATACATCTAAATATTTGTCTACTGATTTGCATCTAAATTGGAAAAGCGCTATAAAGACTAACCGTAACCGGTCCGAGTGGCGAGGGCGGCGGTTCTTTATTAATCGACGCGATGATCCCATTCAACTTGTTAGCGCTCTCGTATACACACAGGTGCATGGTTTGAGTGGGAGGTGGGGTTTCCATTGCCAAAGGTGCTTCAACGGCTGCCAACAATAAGTATATAGTAATACAATGCCTCTTGCAATGCAACTATGCAATGACCTTGTCGCTCTAACGTGGCCTTGTTGGATGCAGGCTGCAGATGGCACTTTCGACGCGCCCACTTCTCTGCATCTCGTGATCTTACTACGCATTATTATCTCCCATTACGTATTTAGTGAAATATGCTCGATGGAGGAATATTGATGGTATTTGAAACCACGGACATGTGGACAGGGAGATAACCTGCCCGCCTGATGGTTTGCACTGGGATGATTTCCCCCAATCAGACATGAGACTAATTGTACTCAGCAAAATTTCTTTAACAATAGCGAGGCCAAAATTACACACGATCAACAATGTCTATGAACATATCGTGTATCGTGCTGATATATGCGCAGAATACGAACCACTAAATAGGGTACGTGCGTTATACTCGCCATTACCATGCCGTTCGTCATTGACCGGCGCGGGAACCGTACTCGATTTATCAGTGATCACATCAAATAGACCACACAACGACTGCGGAAGGGTGTGTATGCTGGATTTTGGATGTAGCTGGATGGATTTGATCTTTTTGTCGATTCGATCATGGCGAGGAAAGTCTGTACGGTGACCAGTGTCAAGCTGGCTACTTTCAAGCTGTGATTCGGGAAACTGGTCAGGTAACGCACGGATAGGTCGAATTTCTGAGAATATGTCCGAAGATGTCGATAGCGACGTGTGGGATACGGTGGCCTTACTGTCTGAGGAGTCTATCATGCAATTCGATCCATCGCTGCAAAGAGAACATTTGATACAGGGTCGTTTTATACCTTCACATTGGTCAGAGTAACATGTATATACACTCCCGTTCTTGCCATCGCACACTGACGATAATGGTGGTCTGATGATAGCTTCTTCCTGCGATGACCTAACAAAGGTATGATTCGGTGGCCAATGGAGCACCACACATTGATCTTGTGAAATGGGCGATAAATTGATAACTATTCCTTGAATGGACGAATCGCAAGGCTGGGAAACGTCGGAAGAAAACTGAAAATTTCCTTCACTATTTGCTGAACCAATATTCAACGAAACATTAGCGGCGATGTTTTGCGAAGTCGAATCTATGATATGCGATGCGAATTGCTCGACATACTTAGCTCCCCTCGTATCTCGTAAACCGGAAAAGCAAAAAATATTTTCGCTTGGTGATACCACCTCTCTATGAACCTGCATTGATCTGCAATCAGCATTAGACGGATCGGGCATATCTTTGACCGACTGAAGGCCATTTGTTATGCAAGCAGCCTCAGTATTTTTAAGTCGAGATGAATATTTAGTATGGCAAGATGAACGTCTGTAAATAGTATCCACGGGTAATGTTTGACGAATAGGAAGGTTCAATTTGCTGTCATGAGTCATACATTTGTCAGTCTGAAATATTCTTTGTTCGTTTGAATTAGTGACTGCAATTGTGTTAAAAATTTTACTTGGTGATCGACACAATTCTTTATCAGCATTTGACTGGCTTGTACTTTGAAGTGCAGATGCAAGCTCATTTTCGACAACCTTGGTCGATAAATCAGTGGAGCAATCTATCGACGATTTCTTAGTGACGCCTGTTTTAGAAATTGGGTTCTTGATGCTTTTTACTTCACACTGTTCTACGGAATTCGTGGATCTATCCGTTTCGCCCGGTGACTTTACCAGAAATCTTTCGTATGCCTCGTCTGGCTCTCGCGTTACTAGATTGACGAGCGAAGGTATCAAATTCCTGTTTTCCTTCATAATCTGAGGTTGAGCCAATGTCGATGAGTCAGTGTGTAGATTGTGATTTTTAATTTGCTGAATTTGACTGTCCAAACGATCTAATAACGTATTGTAATTTCTCAGCTTCGTTGCGCCGATATAATATTGCGCGAGACCACCGACTTCGGTTAAGTACATGCTATTCTATTGGTGCCCATGATGCCATAGCAATGAGACTCTGAAAATGTGCTTATGGACATCCACATATACGTGAGCGACAGTCAGAATAATGCAACTTATGATTCTGCAGTTGGTAAGGGAACTTTCGTGGGTAAGCAATGACGTCATCATAAAGAGAGTGAGCAATGAAGCAAATTGCCGGAACGTGGAACGAAAACAAGGGTAATAAAATTGATTATGCGTCTGTATTTTTTACATATTATATATGCAGTATAACTTGTCGGTTTATTGGCCGCTAGCGGTAATATTTTCCACAATCATATCATGTATGTTCCCAGACCTGGCCCACTCAATCTTGTGGATGGTATATACGGTATTATCAATTAGCCCGCATCATTAATACGACGGCGTTTCCGTGAGGAAACGTAACGGAACAACAGAGAAGAAGAGTGAAACAAAGTTGTTGGAATTCATAAGTTGTCGACAAATCTAGTCATTCCTCTGAAGACTAAGTGAGTAGTTGCCGCTAGCTTTACTTCACAAAACACGAGGAAGGTGCGTGTGAGTGACGTCTCGCAGGTTCTGATTAGGGGTACAGATAGATCAGCTCCACCCGATGAGACTTTCTTGGCTTGGGGGCTTTTTACGCACAATCCTATTATCTTCGTAACATTCCAAAATTCCAATTGGGAGACGAGTAAATTCTGCCTCGACGCACAATTTACATTCTTGGTAGTAATTTACAACGCAGAAAGATATGCAATTCGGTCTTTTAAAAATGAATTATGTATATTACAATAAAGCAAAATGGAGGAGCATCAGAATTAGCTGAGATTGATTTTTTAATATTTAAAACCGCTCACGGAATTCCGACTCATAACATTCATTAGATATATGATAAAAACATCATTGAACAGAAGTTTTCAGGCGAGATATTCCAAATTGGACTAACTGCACAGCAGTTGGCCGAATTAAATCATTAGAATAATTATCTCTAATGGCGATCTATTTCAGCATGGACAGGAAAAACTCCGGGTACTTAGTCGATTTTTTTTAGTTATGTTCATGGTCATGTATGTCAGCTGTTCAGGCAGTAGTGATTCAACCCACAAAATTGTTATTAGTGCATTTCATCGTATACGCATTTGGATGGCGGAACAGTGGAAATTGTGCACATACGGGTATGTGTATATTATAGACACATCGACGTTGCAGTCTTTATATAATGAAAGGATTAAAGTTGAAAGGCTAATAAATATGAATTACGATGGCGTGTTTTTTTGAGCGACAAAAGGCGCCTAGAGTGTCGCGTATGGTCTGTATAGATCTAGCAGTGTCGGTTCTGTGAGGGTTTTTTCTTTGCTGTTGCCGGGTGTCGGATAATCTGCGTATGTCTGTATAACTCTCCGGTATCTTGTCTTCTCATTGTAAATAATTCACTATCACAAATTCTGTGCAGCTTTCGACATGTGGTGGCTGCCGAGAAACGTTTGGGAACAGTGACTCAAATAAATGATCATCTGTCTGGTGCCTGGTGTTTTTCCTCTATATAACAAATCCATTATCCTGTCTGCCTGTGATCGAACTCCCACAGGGTTTAGAAGATAGAACCTATAACGATATATTTCCTGAAACTATATTGACTTGGAGACAAACTAGAGTAAATCTTCATTCGGACAATTATGTGGAATTATTTTAAAGTCATATAATGTAGTTACCTAAATTTCATCCAATATGATAAAGAACATTATTTTATTATTAGCTCTCCGTTCATGGTCATCAATTTAAAGTGGAAATTAATCATTTAATTTGTGTACGCGATTAATACAATAGAAAAATAATGTATCCAATGACTTCATTTTCCATTAACTAATATTGAAATGCACAATTTTTCCACAAATAAATTAATAAATTGACATATAATCAAGCACCATTGCATAACAAAAAATGTGACCCGCAGCAAAGCGCGGGTGAGGAGACGAGTAATAAGTACGGTGTGCGCTATTTTATAAGATAGGCCATCTTGGTTTTGAATATCAGAACAGAATGTTAGATCATTACACAGATGTTCCACCATTCACCTGATGAAGAATGTTCTAACATTCGAAAGCTTGTGATCTATATCTCCGCAGTGGGCCATATAGGTGTTATCACTTGATTTGCTTATAATTGAACTGCCACAATGAGCACCGATTACCTCAATAGTGTAATGGGACCTAAACACGGTTTTTATCTCTATTGTTCTCTGTATGTACATTGTGTGAACCAGGAACGCGTAAATGAAGTGAAAAGTAAAATTTATAGACCGCAAGTACCAGCTAAGAATGGCTTTCGGATGCGGTTTACAACGAATGTTCATGACCGCTATTCAACGCATATAAAATAACGTTCACGCTTCAATATCACCCGTAAAAGAAAAGACGCGGCTAGACGTTTTAGAAACGGGTTAATATGCTGTGATTATCGTGGAAAAGCCGATTGATGACCACTATTAGATTAATCGGTGTAAACTCATACCCCCGGTCAGCGACATTTATATATTTCCCGCATTAGCGGCGCAGCTTGCCAAATGATTATTTAAAGTATGTCATTGGTACAGGCAGTTCTATAACAGGCGCCAGTAACCCCCTCACTGATTTAATTTCCCAGTGCATATTTATTAAATGTCTCTTCTATTTTGACTGAGTGGGCCAGAGCGACTGTACATGTTTGATATCAAGGTTGCATAATTTAGTATTTCACACTAATAGGACTCATGTATGACACTGCATGTATGTTTGGAAAAGATAAAAACTATTAAGATAAAGGGCAACACCTTATATATAAACTAACTGGTTTATAGATCACAAATTTCGCATAAGCACTATGCTTCATTAGGTGATCAGGTGGAAAAGATAAATTAATACTTTAAATATTCAATTAAGGACAAACGAGACTATTATTATTGTACAACAGTACAATACCCGGCTCTATATTACATACGCCACGATATAACGAATTGCAGTAACTTAGAGATAACACTAGCTACGGCAAAAATCAGGCAAAGTTGCAGCCGTCATCGCGGCAATAGCGCATACATATGTAGCTAAATGATGAATCGTTCACAAAATAGAGTAACGAATCGATTTATGCAAATATTTGCACGAATATTTACACGAAAACCCCATCTGATAAATAACCTCGTCGAAATCTGTTATTAATTCGTTGTATCTATTGTTACATCAGACGATCTGCAATGTGCACATGTCCCAAAAATTTTTTATGCGGTTAAAATATTTTTGTTTAATAAAATACCACTGTTAAAAGTTGCATAATGAAAATTTGTGTATCATTATGCAATGCATCCATTTACCACATAATTATTTTCTTTTAACTCGCCGTTTGACACTCTACCGAACACTGGTAGAAGCCGGACATATTGAAATCTATAAGGACCTACTACCTACTAAAAAGAGTAAGTATTTTTTATGTCTAGGGTTACATTTTTGCATAAGGAAAATATAAAGTAAAAAAGGCAAACGAGTATTTTATTTATGTAAAATGACGTATTGATTAACGCGGATTGCTGTTAATTGCTTTATATAAATATGTTACTTGCATTTTATATCGCCTATAAAGAATAGAATGAGGGACATCATATAAACATATATGAGACGAGGAGTGGCAGCACACGACCGGCAATTAATATCGGTGGTTTGCATAGTTACTAAAGAGATTTAGTCGAACCTCACTGGAGAAATCCGGGGTGAGCGCTAACAAAACGCCAAATGCGCTAAAAGCGCTGATAAAACTATCTCGCGCGATAATGGTAACGCATCGTGTAAATACTAAACACCTTTGGAATTCCGTGAGGCAACGATGTCAAAATCATTTGCATTATGTACGCTGAAGATGTCGCTATTGTTTCTGAAACTGCGGAGGGTCTGCAAAAAAGGTCTCGACGAGTTGAAAGTTCATTGCAATAAATTGGGACTTGGGGTGAATATCGGCAATACAAAGGTGATGGTATTTCAACGTGATAGGAGTCGTAACCCTAACAAGAAGTGGTTTTACGCGGGTAGCTCCTTACAAAGAGTATCATAATTTTAATAAGTCGCCCTAGTTTTCTCTCAGCCGGAGAAGGGTATGTCTGATGAAGCTCTTAAGGCAACAATATCGTTACATAAACATTTATATAAGTTTCGAGGTCAGGATGCTGAGAGGAAATGTTACCTATTCGATAAGACTGTTAAACCTATTTTGATATCCGTTTGTGAAGTGTGAAAATGTAAACGTTTGAATAAAGTAGAACGGTGTCAGTCAGGTAAGGTTTCACATGGCTGTTTTGCAAGTCATTATCATGATCATAATATAATCATCATCATCATCATCGTCGTAATCATCGCCATCATTATCATCATCATGATCGTCGTCGTCATCATCGTCGTCATCATCGTCGTCGTCATCGCCGTCATCATCATTATTATTATTATCTGATCGTCATCTTCACTATCACTATCACTATTTCATTCAAGTTCTGAAAAAGACTTTCACTAATTTTTAGCGTTGCTCAACGATTGCTCGGGAACGACCCGTCCTTTTTAGATCACTTTTCTTCGTCGTCAATTTGGTAAGACCGAGTGATTTTAATGAATTTCTCTTTACAAATCCATAATTAAATTTTAGCGTTATTTGAAGGTTATTTGAGAAGTTGACGGTAAGTATTTGACTTGTACAATACTGTATTTTGTTATCGAGAATAATTTCACAATTGGTAGCTAACTTCCAAGTCAAGTGGACTTATCTTTCTCGTTTGGGGCAACAAAATTGTCAATAATTTGGTTACCTGTATGCAATAGCAAATATTTAGCATCCGCGAATGTCATAGCATAGTATCATAAAATCCGAATGAATAATGGGATACAAACAGTTTTAGAGTCTACAGACGATGTTAATCGACAGTCGACACGCCTTCATTTATCGAGTTGACCGCCGCCTTTATGTATAGAACTGTCCACTGACTATTTCTACTCAAGGGCGATAAGCGTTAAACATTAAAGGTAGATCTAACCCAGCCTGTGACTGGAACACCCATCCAAACACACTCCTTACCGATGATACAAACTACGCGACTTAGACGCCAACCTGATTTCTATGATTTCCTGCCTTATCAATAATTGATTTGATCGATCACATGTCACGAATGTGATTTAAATGCCACGTTTCTTTTTCATATAGATGTTTATATGTATATGTATATTTGTATGTATATGTGTATGTGTATGTGTATGTGCATGTGTATGTGTATGTATATGTATTATGTATGTGTATATGTATATCTGTACGTGTGTATTAGATTGTAAATTTATTAAGTCATTTATCTTTATATACCCAGACCCGTAGCAGCCGGTAGGACACGTGATGATACATATTTGTTATTCATATTGTTGCTTATTATTCAGTGAAATTCCAAATATTGTACCTGTGTAAAATATTCTGCGTTAGTAAAATACTTTAGCTGGATTTGCCTAATAAACTGAATGATATATAGTGAAAAATGGTGAAATACGCTGTAAAGGCTGCGTTCTCGCATGTAGCCGTGCTGACCAATCTAACGATGACCAGCGTCCATATCTTAGTCTTAATAATAATAATAATAAATAGGTTATTTATATTCCGCTCTGATTCCATGACCAACATGCTTTCAAAGAGCGGTTCACGGTAAAAGAAAAAGAAAAAAAAATAATAATACATAATCGAAAGTGGCGATCCATAACAACGAAGTAAGTTTGAATAATTTAAGACGGCAAAGTGAATAGATATGATTTGAGCCGCTGCTTAAAACAAGAAAGGCTACGAACAGTTCTAATCT
>WURV02202994.1:0-11527 GCA_011762755.2 Epimenia babai
GAAAGATTTGTTGTGAAGTGGGTTAATGTAAAGATTTCTCAAGGGTATAAAGAAGAAATATTGTAGGCGTCACTGACGCATTCTGCCATGACAGGAAATGAGCAAGATTTTGGGGCATGAATCTTGAGAAAGATTTGTTGTGAAGTGGGTTAATGTAAAGATTTCTCAAGGGTATAAAGAAGAAATATTGTAGGCGTCACTGACACATTCTGCCATGACAGGAAATGAGCAAGATTTTGGGGCATGAACCTTGAGAAAGATTTGTTGTGAAGTGAGTTAATGTGAAGATTTCTCAACGGTATAAAGAAGGAATATTTTAGGCATGTCTGACACATTCTACCAAACTTCGCTGCTGTCCTTTTTTTAATACAAATAATAATGATAACAATAATAATAATAATTACATTGTCCTCGGTATGCAGGAATAATCCGCTATCTCCATAGACCTAGTGGCAGAGCTAAAATAAATCACATTTCTGGCGCTTTCCACTACAGGAAATGAGCAACATTGTTGTGCTTTAATACTGAGATTGGTTTTGAGATGGAAAATAAAAAATTTCATAAAGTTGTAATGAGGTAATATTGTACACTTACTACCATTAATAAAAAATACCACTTATACCTCGCATTTTCTCTATTCTTTGCTTCCAAAAATGGAAAGGGCAAGAGGGAGTGGGTTTTTTCTTTTCAGATATAATTGTCACAGACACACAAAAAGTTCTAGTAAACGCTGCCACTGCGTAAAATACAGGAAGCTTTACTAACCTCCATTTTCCTTTTGCCTTCATCCTCATCAATTCTGAAAAATATCGGGGAAAATATTTCTGGAAACTTATTCAAGAAAGTGTAACATGGAAATGAATAAATGAAAGGAGTTCTGCAATACACTGTTTAATGACACAACAGTAATGATAGCGATCAAGTAATAAAGCACTGAAAAATGAAACTGAAACTGAATATATGTAACTTATTCTAACTACATCAGTCAGTGAATCAAAGATCCAACAGTAACCTATCTGGTGTTGCATTTTTCTAAAAATGTCAAGTAGGTGACTTATGTCCAGAAATGAAACGTGGATAACGTGAGCTCAGAATTCCTGCCTGAAATTTGTAATCTGCGTATAATTTATTAACATGGTATTTTAATCATGTTTATTCATAATTAAAAATGTTAGCAGAGCAATAATATCAATACCAACCACGGGACATATTTCAACAGAGGAATCAGAAGGGTGCTTAATAAAGGGGAGTAATTTTTAACAAGTGAATCCTGGCAATTAACCAGTCCATAGAACAGTCCTGAGATTTTGCAGTATCTGACGTGTACCGATAGAACACTCTCAAAATTATTAGCCCATCTATGATTTCACAATATGGCTGTCAGGTTCTGTATTTTATAGATGCTATATAAGAGTTAAAATTATTGGTGGGATTATGAGGAAACTTATCTTTATAGCGCAAAATCATGTTTAAGAGGCAATATAATGTCTATTTAGACTTTAGTAACAATATCGTGATTTAAAGGCATGTTTATCATGTGTATTTAGCTACACATGACTTTAGTGAACAATTTGAAGGCTTTATATGATGATATTGATATCTTTATGCCACTGGGCAAAATATTTTGAGAGTGGAATATGTCAAGACCATGAAATCTTCAACACGCCACATGGTTACGAATTTTAAAATAATAATTATGGTGACGTATATTGCGATCACGATATTTCAAGGTAAATGTTTGACATTTTTGTTTTGTACTGCTGATTTATGATGTTATCCTATATCTATAATAGATGGAGCAACGCGTCACACTGCGCACACCAAAATCTACGTCTAATGACCAAGACACACCGTGAAGGCACGCAAATGTCTGCTATACAGCTGCAGTAGCGTCGTATCCATCTACTAATACACAACACCGGGGTGCAGCATTAAGATCTGCACCCGTTTAATCCAGATTATTTTACTTTGAAGATGCTGATGGTTGGCGGTAAGGAGGTGGTTTTACCAACGAATGACAAAGCTATTTCATTGGCCAAGAAAATGAGGGCGTGCTGACAGATTTTATACCATGTGGATAGTGTTGGTGAGACTTCTCGTGTTGGTGAAGTGAAGGCATCCTATTCAGATAACGCAGATGGAGTGTTTACTGGGGTCCAATCAACGTAGGTCTGATAAAATGTATATACAATCGCTTCTTATCCATGGTCAAAACCAAGATGTCAGAACATTGCCTCCACTTTTCTCCGTTTTCGAGACAAAGGGATGGTTATTTGTGTGGGCACCAAAGAATGTTATATATAGGGAAGAACGTGGGGCGTTTTCCTTTGAAAAATGGCCATAGTGATTGGGCAAAATGTCCGTCTGCTGATAGCAAAGTGGGTCTGAACTACAGTAGATCTAAAAGAACGCTGCATGGCTTCTGGTATTCATAAACGTCTCTACCCCCCCCCCCGGCCCTGTTAACCCTCAGAACTCTGTTGTCACAAAGTAGTGTTGCTATTGCAATGTGATATACAGATGTCATTGTGGTAAGGGTTAATGTCACATTATTGTCGTCTGTCTGGCACATTATGGTTGTCTGCCACATTATGGTTATCTGTAACGTCATGGTTGTCTTTCGCTAAAATGATATGGGAGAAGTTAAAATTCACTGCCATTCTGGTATGCCTTGGCCTTACTATTTTTTTCTAGGAGTAACACATCATTTCTGCAATCATTAAAATCAAATGGGGTCTAATTTCTAATCAATGTCACACACTTCTATGTAAAGAAAAAGTAATTGCCTTGCAACAAAAAAATCAAGGTGAAACCAAAATATCTGTCAAAATTATTGGATGATTTATGTGTTTATACAATCACGTAATCAAAAACCTGGAATATATCAAATTAGCAAAACTTTCAGAAGTGTCTACCGGTCAAAATATTTAAACACTACAATGTCATTTGATAATAAACATTTGATACATCTTTGCACATCAGGAGGAATATTGTTTCAAAAGAACAAAGCAATTTTATTGATTAAATAAATAAATAAAGCATTACAGAATAAATAATAGAAATAAATTGTGACTATTTGAAAGCACTAGAAAACACTTCACTTCGCTCAAGTTGCCATTTTTAGTCAAATTAGCCAAAGCCGTCTTACTATTTGTGTCAGTAGGATCATGGATTTTCAAGGTGAAAGCAACATCCATAAAATGTTTTAACATCAGGTTTTATGATAAACGCAGTTTTAGCTTGGCTGGATTGACCAATCAAATGTGTTGTTACAATCTCAAGAACCAGTGATAATAATTATAATTTATAATCCACTCACTGCCCTCATCCTGAGAATCTAGCTCTCTACATTGAAATAATATTTATCAACTAACAAACAGGGAAAGAAATATGAACTCAAAGTACCCCAGCACCCACAAGACAGATCATTGGGAAACATTGTAGTGAAAAACCATCCAGTCTGGGCAGACAGTTGATCTTCTTCCATTCATTTTTGTTCCAAAAACTTATAGAAAGTCTCCAAATCATGGCACACTGTTGAATCTGTGATAATTGATGATTGTTAACAACGAGCAGACGAGAGGTAGGTACCTAGGCACTGTCCAGAAAGCATGTGCAGCGCAGCCAGGACAGAAAAAGCCTTTACATAGTGGCACCACAAGAGCTACTACACTTATTGGCAAACGGGGGTTTCAGACACTTTGCTGAAAATTCCACAGGTAGTATATTGTTGATCGTGAGAATTGATCCAGGGTCTTCTGGATTTAAGTCCAGCAATCGAACCATTTCTCGAATCCCCCCCCCCCCCCGTACTAATTTACTGAAAGAACCCGCTGAACGCACAGTCTCATGTGCATATAGCCAGGTTTAATGATGCAAGCTCATGCCAGAGCAAGTTCATAGCAATAGGTGTCATAGGAAATTATAACCATTTTTACTCTATTATTAATCATACTGCATTATTAAGGGCATGCAGTTAGCCCTTTGGCCACAATTTCCCATGACTGATTTAGAGAAAAGATCATAGAAAGGCACACAGTCCATTTTAATATGGAAGTCATACCAGAGTAGAAATTTACTAGAAAATAGAAATTTCATCAACGGTAGAGAGTAGATGTTTAATAATAGGTGTTCCAAATTAAGGATCCCAGTATCAATAGAAATTTACTACAGTACAGCATAGAATAGCCTAATTGCAGTAAGGGAAAGATCTGGATGTAAGGGTATAGGAGGAAGAGAGACAATTCTAAAGGGAGATCATTCTGAATGAAAATATAGAGAAACCAAGAAAGTTTCACGCAAGTTACCCAGAGAAGTTCAAAACAATAACTTACTGCCCCTCAATGCTGGCTTCATGCTCAGCCTGAACCTTGACTTCTCTACAATAGTGTCAAAGGTCATACAGTCATGGTAGAAATTCAAGGACGAATGAAAATGTGTTGATTGCAATGACGGTGGAGTTGGAAATAGATGCTAAATTTGTTTGAATAAAAAGTTAATTGCTGCAGTTTGGTCCTTCAATTACTATCTGATTATATTTTTGTTTAATTCTATTTTTTATGCATTAAGAGTCCTTATATAAGTTGTTTTTTTTTAAATTCCTCATGAGAGCCTGGCCCACGATTTGGCGAGACAGATGTGATGCTTCTGTTGGGAAATTTTAAATTCTTTATTTGATAATGTAAGATAAAGTATTCATTTTTGATGCTATATAAATGTATTTAAGAGGAAAAATGCCCAACGCTAAGAAAGATGAGATGGTAAGATGGTGAAGGAATAGCAAATGCTATAATTAATCATATCAAGAAAGAACAGTTTTGTTCTTGGATCCTCCATGCAGGCTGAGAGCTAAGTTGAAGTAAATGAAGATGCTGAAGTACGACAGGAAGTCACTACGAGAAGATGTGATAAATAAAGATATTTATCCCAGCAAAGTAAAGAAAACATCTATCAAAATACTTATTTATCTATAAATTCAAGAGGTCCAGTGTAGAAAAGAAAGTGACAGCTGAGATTTCACGCAACTTACGGTTGCTTTACACCATCTTCTTGCTCATCTTCTGCTTTCCTATGGATTCGGGGAATTGGTAAAAGTAAATATATCTAATAAAGCTAATTTCAACTGGTCTCTTTGACTAAGAAACCTGTCCTCATTTAGTGATTGCGACACAAAACAATGTGGTGTGTTTGTTTAATGCTCACGGTTTTTGTTATAATTTTCAAAGTAGGAACAACTCTTTGATCCATTCAAAATAATTTAATAATAATGATTAGGTTATTTCATAATGTACATAAACAGATAGATGACAGATGTGCTGCATACCTAATAACTGTGGTATAATACACATTATATTATACCAATGTGTATTATTTGTGCTATGTACTATTTGCGTTTTTCTTCTCCAGCCTTGCAATAAACGCAGAGTAAAATCCAAACAAGAAATAGAATCATATTCACAACATACACCCCAACTTAGCCACTGATATTTACACTGTAAGTTTTTGCTGGTTGAAGATATTCCTACAATGACATCATTTAGAATGAAGATCTCAAATAAAGAAATAAAAGAAAGTCTTCATTAGCAACTCATTCTGTAGTAAAGTACCAGAGGGGTGTTGGGGTGGTGGTGTGAATTTGAGCCCTACCGAGGGCAGGGATTTTTACTCTGTATTTCCCAAACCTATTACTGTATGTGCTATTTTTATCTGGCACCAGCTCACAAGGGGGTGCACCAGCCAACGACGTAAACAACATCCATTACCATGTGCTGATCTCAATATTATCACTAATACACATTCCTGAGAGAGATAAAATTAGCCCCTTTTGCGTAAGTATGGCTGTATACTCTATACAAACGCGTTTACCATTAAACTCAAACACTGCATGGAGAAATGTAGTAGACAGCATAGCAAGCAATGTACATTGCCCTTTAGAGTGGGAAATAAGGAAAAGATATAAAGTTTTTCTTGCTACTTTATTACCCCTTGCTATCCTGAGCCAAAAATTTTGTTAGTTAATACATATCAAATAGAACATTATGGAAAGAGAATGTCCTCAGAAAATACATGTCTAATAGAAAATTCTAGAAGGAAAATGTCCTCAGTAAATATACGTCAAATCAAACAGAACATTCTGGAAAGAGAATGTCCTTAGAAAATACATCTCAAATAGAACATTCTAGAATGGAAATGTCCTCAATAAATACACATCAAATCAAATAAAATATTCTAGAAAGAGAATGTCCTCAGTAAATACATCTCAAATAGAACATTCTAGAAGATATAGGCAAATGATGGATGTATAAAATATAGATCATGTGGAAAATATTCTTTCTATATATGCATGCAAGAATCTTGATAAAACACAAAAAAAGTACTTAAATTCTCTATAAATTCAAACCCGATTGCAGTAATTGACTGAGAATTCACAGCAAAAATATGTGCGTGCTGATGACGAAATGGATATAAATTTTTGGAGTTTTCACACTCACTAAATAGGGAGAAGAAGCCACACCAAAAAAGGAAGTGATTAAAAGTAACCAAGAGTCGTCTAGAGTCAACCATTCTCAATATAGGAGCCTTTAGATAAAATTGACGTTGATGGCGGCACTTTTTTAAATGTTTACTCTGCCACTTTTCGACTATAGTATCTGGTAAATTTTCCATACATCCATCTTAAAAATTTTTTATGAACGCAAAATAAAAGTCAAATATGGGGGGTAATATGGCCATCAAATATGACTTTTAAGAAACTTCTAAAAACGAAATATTCAGATTAGCCCAATCTATATTGGATGATATCGCTTGAATAACTCAGCATAAACCATAACAAAAAACCTTTCTAGTGTATTATTTGTCATTTTATCATACTTTGAAAAGACTTTCCGAATTCATGGAATAGAAAACAACTTTGATGGGAAAACTATTTTAACTCGGTTCTTGATAGGTATGTTTTACAGATGTATGTAATTATTTGTAACGAGGGAGAGAATGATTGACTCGAAAAAGAAAAACTTACGCTGGTGAGTCTTCTGCGACATCCCTGATATGTCATACAACACAACGAACATATCATCAAACGACATGCATATTGTTACAGGAATGGATTCTAGTGGATAAATAAATAGTAGAAAAACAAATAAATTTATAAAATTAATAGGATTATTCTTTAGTAAAAGCTATGATTTTAAAAGGCCTATTGCGTTAAAATGGTTGATATTAACAGTACTATACATTAGAACGTATTATATTAACGGGATTATTGTGTTAAGAGGGATGATATTAACAGGACTATTGCATTAAAAAGGATGACATTGAGAGGAATATTGCATTGATATCATCACTTTTAAGACAGTAGTCATGTTAATATCGTTTCTAATGCAATAGTCACGCTGTTTCATTAAATGAAATGATATTAACAAGACTATTGAATTAAAGGGATGATGTATATATAGAGGACTATTTATTACATGACGAAAGTTGATATTACAAGGATTATTGCATTAAACGGGAAAATAGTAACAGGAATTTTGCATTAAAAGGGAAAATAGTAACAGGACTTTTGCATCAAACGGGAAAATAGTAACAGGAATTCTGCATCAAACGGGAAAATAGTAACAGGAATTTTGCATCAAACGGGAAAATAGTAACAGGAATTCTGCATCAAACGGGAAAATAGTAACAGGAATTCTGCATTAAAAGGGAAGATAGTAATAAGACTTTGGCATTAAAAAGGATTGTTTTAATAAGACTTCTTGCATTAAAAGGGATGATATTAACAGGACTATTGTATTGAGATAGATATGAGCAAGGCTATTGCATAAAGAACTCATTTTGGTAGCCGTGTGAGTCAGTTTAAATATAAGCAAATTAAGTGGTAACACCTTTATGACTGACTATATCTCCGCAGTGAGCCATAAAGGTGTTACCACTTAATTTGCTTATATTGCATAAAGAGGGATGATATTAACAGGATTATTATATGAAAAGATATATTCATAGGGCACACATTCAAATTTTCCCAGCAACATTGTTTTTCCCATGAATCATTGCAGTAATGAAACCCTTCAACAAGAACAGGAATGATGAATACTGAATAGAATCACAAGCTATCTTTATGAGAGGGTCAACAACTTTAAATAGTATCAAGAAGTAGTTTCCCAGTTAGTATTTGGAACTGGAATGATATCGTCCCTGTAGCTTAGTTGGTAGAGCACCAGACCGGTTATCTAGGGGTCGTGGGTTCGGGTCCCATCAGGGGTATAGGTTATTCCTGTGCATTGCTCTCCAACTTTTCTAGTTAGTGTTTCTTTAGTCGCAAGCCTCTAGAGACAACATTGTATTTTATGCAGGGGCCTATTGCATACCTTCCTGCACCAAATTTTTTATAGTTCCCGCTTTCCACATCTGCTTTGTTCACCCTATGCTACAGTCTACAGTATATCTCGATCAGTGCCTAATAATAGAGTCGTTGCCCTTTATTGCAACCACACTGAAGGATAA
The DNA here is from genome assembly GCA_011762755.2 of Epimenia babai. Taxonomy (NCBI): domain Eukaryota; kingdom Metazoa; phylum Mollusca; class Solenogastres; order Cavibelonia; family Epimeniidae; genus Epimenia; species Epimenia babai. The sequence goes on from WURV02202994.1 coordinate 8,503, forward strand.
ACAAGCACATTACACGAATATTGCATCCATTCATAGTATATAAAAGTAAAAAAGACAATTTTCTTGCTAGAACAATATTATACCCATTTGGATAATTGGGCATTGAATATCTTCAAATGTTGCCTAATAAAAAACACGATAGCAAAAAATATAAAATTGCACAAAAACATTTGTCTATAATAATTGGCAATAAGCCACTGGACGAAAAAGGTATGATGGTCATAAGAAATTAGAAAAAAAGAGAGTTTTACGAGACCTAATTTGCAGTAGGTCGTGGAAAGGTTACATTGCGATCTTTGTTTAATCATTGGAAACTGAATACGATACCATTTTGGTGAGAATTAACTGAATACAAGACCATTTTGGTGAGAATTAACTGAATATAAGACCATTTTGGTGAGAATTAACTGAATACGATACCATTTGGGTGAGAATTAACTGATTATGATACCATTAGGGTGAGAATTAACTGAATACGATATCATTTCAGTGAGAATTAACTGAATATGATACCATTTTGGTGAGAATTAACTGAATATGATACCATTTGGGTGAGAATTAACTGAATATGATACCATTTCGGTGAGAATTAACTGAATACGATACCATTTTGGTGAGAATTAACTGAATACGATACCTTCTTTTCGTCAGAATTAACTGAATATGATACCATTTGGGTGAGAATTAACTGAATATGATATCATTTTAGTGAGAATTAAATGAATACGATACCATTTTGGTGAGAATTAACTGAATAGGATACCTTCTTTTCGTCAGAATTAACTGAATATGATACCATTTTGGTGAGAATTAACTGAACATGATATCATTTTGGTGAGAATTAACTGAATACGATACCATTTTGGTGAGAATTAACTGAATACGATACCATTTTGGTGAGAATTAAATGAATACGATACCATTTTGGTGAGAATTAACTGAATACGATACCTTCTTTTCGTCAGAATTAACTGAATATGATACAATTTTGGTGAGAATTAACTGAACATGATATCATTTTGGTGAGAATTAACTGAATACGATACCATTTTGGTGAGAATAAACTGAATACGATACCATTTTGGTGAGAATTAACTGAATACGATACCATTTTGGTGAGAATTAACTGAATATGATACCATTTTGGTGAGAATTACGAGAGAAACAAGATTGGTACTCACTCATATTGATCGGCCCTGAAATACACAAAATTTATTGCGGAATCAAATAAGAAAAAAATTGTATGTACACATTTTTATGTTAACAGCAAGAAGGAAATTCAGGCATCCCGCTAAATCTGTGATAGTTGAAAATTATTTGCAAGTTGACGAGGGCGAGGAGAGGTAAGCGACATAGGGACCATCCACGGACACTCTATGAACATAGGAACAAGGAAGAAAGCCCCTATATAGCAATACTGCAAAGGCCACTGGGAATGAACTAGGGTAAGCAGGGACCTGTTACTACAGGAAGTGAAGCTCTAAAAATGTCAATGTGGTGACCATAGTAAAAAATTATTCAAAATGTGCTAATTGTAAAAAAATAGCTAAACGCCAAAAGAATTTATTAACCCTCAGCATTCTGTTGTCACAGAAATTTATTGCTATAGTAAAGTGGTGTACAGATGTCAGCATGGTAAGGGTTAATCCATGGATATACCATAAGTCGGATGTACCATATTCAAACTATCCTGCTGCGTGCATAAATATCCTTATTTATGTTGACAAATCTAGCAGGATAGGGGGGGGGGGGGCTGAATAACAGTGAACCAACTGCACTTATGAAAAAAAATAGGTCATAGGTTCCTCCTGTGGGTAATAGAGTAAACCAGCAGTAGCTGGATGTGGACCGAGCCAAGCTACTTACCCGTTTTCCTCATCAGCCATTGTGGTGTCACGTCTCGTCCGTGTATCTCTACCCTGCCTGGCAATCACACATAATAAACATCACAAATAGTCAAATATACATTCATTTGCAAAGGCCTTCACCAGTTTCACCCAGCCTACATTTTTGTGGAATTCTATCACATGGAAAAATCTACCTATGATTGTTGCAGCTACATCTAATGCTCTATCAAGAAAATGCGTAAAACTTATCTTTTTACCAGGTAATGGTGCCAATTAACTGATATGGCCAATTTTATTGATTTGATGCTTTTTTATAATACTTTTTTCCATCACTCTAGACCGCTCGCAGTTGGAGATATATATATATATATATATATATAAAATGTGGAGTTACTCTTGAGGAGAGGTTGTGGTTGAACTTAAGATTCTGAGTATTTTATATTTTTCAAAAATACCAGTAATAGCCATTATATACACCTACCTCGGTGGTGGAAAAATTACTTCTTGTTATTATATAATTTACAAAATAAATACATAATATTGAATAGATATACTTACAAAATTGGGAGGTCGAAAGGAAATCCTCAGAAAAATAGAGCAGCAATATAGATAAGATGTAAGCAAAGGTGTATTGTAAAGTGGTTAATTAAACCACGTCTTCTATACACGGGGCGGGTAGAGTTGAAAATATTTTCTGTTCACGTTACGTGTTGCAATTGATCAAATCAACGATAAACAGATTATGTTAATGGATTGATGGAATGGGTTTGAATATTTAAAAGTTAATTTCAAAAAGGATTTTGTGATTTTAATACGATGTTGCTATGGGGATGAGCGTGTCCTCCCTCGTGGCAACAATGGAATAATCCACTCGGTAGATATTTCTGCAAGTCTGTGGTAGCCATATAAAGTAAGACTCCACTGTGGGATGTTGGTAGTTGCTACGTAGGAGCGGTTATACCGCGCAATAAGCTACACACTTGATATAAGGTAGATCAGTGGGGGAGGCAGTGGAGAGGTTTATATATATCGCTTCATGACGTGACCAACGTGGTTTATCAGACCGATGCCGCGTAACATCAGTTACATTACACGTACAGCGTTCATAATTAATATTAATTATATTGCGATATTGCGATAAAATTATCACAATTTCCTTACTTATAGGACTTATACAT
>WURV02203005.1:0-11526 GCA_011762755.2 Epimenia babai
GAGCGTTAAGAGAAGTCTAAAATTTTAGTGACAGACGTCTCCCCTAAGCATAGCTTGAGGGTTGTATTCAAACAATATCAAATCGCGTGCCAGTTGTATAGAGGTAAGTTATAAGAAAGGCAAAAAAAGAATTTATAAAGTGAGATTCATGTTTCATTTCGTAGATTGCAATCAGTATAAGAAATTATTAATTCAACAAGTATGGCCTCAGTGACAAAGAAGAAAAAAGAGTGGAAAATTACTGCGAATAGATTTGTAGCATTTCTGGATATATTGGGATTCAAAAATCTAGTGAATACCAAAAAGCACGATCAAATATTATATAAAATGCGTCGTGTAATGGAGATTGTACAACAAATCGAAACACGCAATACTGAAAACAACAAGTTAAAACTTACAAAATCAGTTATTTTCTCTGATTCAATTTTAATTGTATCTGAAGATAATACGCAAGCATCAGCAAAAATTTTACTATACGATTGTACAATCATTTTTAACACCTGTTTAAGAGAAGGTCTTCCAATAAAAGGCAGTATTGCTGCTGGAAGATTTACCGCTGACTACCAAAATTCTATTTTCTTTGGTCAACCCCTCATTGATGCTTACTTATTACAAGAAAAATTATTCGCTTTTGGCATCATATTTCATCACACATTTGATGAGAAAATTGATATTAGGTATGATAAAAATATGAATATCACATATTGCAAATTAAAAAATTGGATTTTTTCATCAGATAAGTTTCTCAAAATTGGAAGTATTAGGCACAATCATTTAAATTGGCTACAAGATGAATTGGTGTGGGCCTTAGATGAAGGGCTTCAAAATGGACAATTTGATGAAAAATCTTTAAATTTTGCATTAGACCATCGTAGATTTTATATAACTAATTTCTATGATCAGACCAGTGGGGAATCTCGAAAGTATGTAGATAACACGATTGAAGTATACAATCATCTAAAGGGTTTATTTATTAATTCCAAGTTTTATAAGAAAGTAATTGCATTACCAAAAGTGTCAGATGAAGAATGGAGAGACAGGGCTAAGAAAAATCTTGGTCTTACTTAATCACTTTTTCAGCCGCAAAATATGGATTATGATTCAATTTGTTATTCATGGCTTATATCTGAATTAAGTGATAATAAACTTAATATCGATCATTACTTGCTAATATCAATTTTCACAATTCTTTTAGGGTAAAGACCTATTTCACTATTATAATATTCATCTGAAATAATAGATGCATTCTTAATTACAACATTATTGTCAAAATGATTAGGCCTTACAAACATTGAAGACTCATTAACCATTCTATAGTAACTCATTCCTGATGAACCCTCGTCGTTATTTTTTTTCCTTTCTTCTTCATTGTCCCTGTCAACAATTAACTCTGTCTTCTGAAAAAAAGACGGTAACGATTCACTATAACCAATCACCTCTCCACCTCTTTCTTTACATAATTTCAGTATATTTTCTACAAATTTAGGATGAACTAAATACCTTATTGGGAATGTACTTTTATGAGAATGAATACTTTCGAATTTTTTATTCCCTCTTATATTAGAGTCTAGTAGTTCTATTATATTCTCAATAGGGCTGCATGTCCACCCAAATTGCTCTATTTGATATTCGTTTATTTCCTGATGCCAGTAAGGACATAAATCACTTTTATTTTGGGTTCCCACGTAATTATAAAAGGAGTATAAAGGAATTGCTTTGTTTTTTCTAGCGTATGTATTTAAAATATCTACTTGCCTTTGTTGATTTGGTTTTTTACCAGATTTATAGTTCAAAGACTTATAATTTAAGCTTATTGGGTCTATTTTTTTTGCTTGAATTGCATATCGTAACCACCCCATCTTTTCAGAGCCTATCCACCATTCCCAATCTGTACCTTTTTCATTTTCTTTAATTTTTGGAGTTTGTATAACTACAATATTCTTATTTCCTGATCTCAATATTTCTAATAGAATGTTATCAGTTATAGTTTCTTCACCTTGTCGAATATTTGCTTTGCTTGTATCTCTCAAACGAAACCAAACGTCTTCTGATATTTTTTCAAATAATTTATAAACCATATTTACGTATTTTTCAGTATGGAATAAGTATTCAATCAACTTTCTGAAAGTTCAAATCTCTCCAATTTTCTAAAGACGACAAATTAAAAAATTGAACGGGATATGAAAAACTTTGCATAAAAAGCGCTATATCACTTTCTTAAAAATACCCAATCTTGAGTATTTTTAAGGTGAAAATGTAAAAAAATGTAGATTTATAAATCTCTTAGATTCATCTTACAGAGATACTTTAATTATATCATAACCTCCAGTATTCTTCCAAAATCAACAATAAATGTATTCCTTTTCATTCTAGTAACCACAGTTATTTGGCATAATTATGAAGCTTTTAATGTTATATTTGATTATCTAATAGTTGTAAGGGAGATATGACAAAATGAAATATAAAATACCAAACATATCAGCAGATCTCGAACTCAATGAGAATCTCAAAAACATTGATACAGTCATTGATAACCTGAACAAAAGAAGAGATAATGGTCTTGATTCTGAATTGGAACAAAGACTAAAAAAACACCTTTTAATATCGTCAGTATATAATTCAAATGCGATTGAAGGTAATAATTTATCTTTGAGAGAAACAGAGATAATTTTAGATGGTATGGTTATAAATGAAAGGCCACTAAAAGATGAAATTGAAGCAAAGTCCTTAGCAAACGCAACTGAATATCTTTATAGTTTAATTGATGGCAGGGAGCAATTAAGTAAAAGAACTCTTCTTGAATTACATTCCTTAATAATGGAAAATATCCCAAATTTTGAAGGAGGAAAATACCGTGAAGAGGATGTAGCTATTAAAAACTCTGAACACAAACCAATTACCTGGTTTCATGTGTCTGATGAGGTGGATGAGCTTTTTAAGTGGATGAACAGAAATGTTCATAAGTATAATCCAATAGTAATGAGCGCAATCATTCATCATTGGTTAGTTTGGATTCATCCATTTAGCGATGGAAATGGAAGAGTAACAAGGTTGCTCACCAACTTTTTCTTATTACAAAAAGGATATCCAGAAATCGTGGTAAAAATTGGAGATAGAGATGATTACTACAATTCGTTAATCGAAGGAGATAATGGAGATATTACCAAATTGGTAGAACTGTTCTCTGATAAGTTACGACAAACAGTAAATATTTATGAAGAGTTTTTAAACGAACATGACAGACAAATTGCTTGGAAAAAAAGATACCAAGAATTAGGAGAACAGAATTATTCTGAGGCTAAAGAAAAGTTCTCATATCAGTATGAAGTATGGCAAAATCAAATAAATACGTTCAAAACTATATTGACGAAAAATGTCGAAACGATTGACAAACTTCTTCCAAATGTATCTTTCTATCTAAAAGATTATGACATTCTATCTTATAGTCAATATTTAGATATTTTAGAAGATAGAAAAGTATCAAACACATGGTACTTTATTCTTTCTATTAAAAACCATGATAATCAAAAAAGCATGGGGTTTGTCTTTTACTTTGGTCGGTTTAAACCAACTGGAAAAGCAAATATAGTGGATAGTAAAACAAAACGGAGGCCACACATAAAACTATTTGTAACAGCCCGAAAAGATCAAGAGTCTTTGAGGCTAGATAGAAAAGTAGACCTAGTAAATGTTGGAACCCATCGAGACCAACTTTCCTTTGGTGTTCATAATAGAAATTGGAAACCAAACCTTAAGGATAAAAACAATCGAGCATCAATAATAACTGTGAAAGACAATCCAAACAAAATAGTTAGAACTTTCCTAGATCAGATTTTATATACATATTTCGACATTGGAAAAAAACACCCTAAAGCAATGTATAAACAGCACTAAAAGAACTGTTTATACTTAACGTTTTCACCCTTATTTTCCATAACAAAAGTTATGTCACATAAGCATATACCCAAGCTTTGGTATTGAATAAGTCGAATGAAAGAGAGAACTTGTCTCTTTGATTGTTTAACATGGCTATTTAACAAATTCGATATTATCACCCTTAAAGTAATTTTAACTGTTTCGATTGGTTTTTATTAGTTGAAAGTAATTAAAGCCAACTTTTATATCTATTTGACTTAAAAATAGCTGGCTATAATAAAATTGAAATGAGAAGTAATAATAGAAAACTAAACCCTTTATGGATAATTTCTTTGTTTCTTACTTTTACTGAAACAATGCTTGGTTATGCAGTATTTAATACTGAAGGAGAAATTCAAATTACCTTAACGCTTTTTGTTGTTGCATTTCCATTATTGGTTGCCACCATATTTTTCATTTTTTTATGGTATCGACCAGAAAATCTATACGCACCCAGTGATTATCTAAAAGATGAATCATTCATAGAAAGCCTGAAAAGAGATCATCATGCAGAAAATCTAAATTCTCAAATAGAAGAAGTTGTTAAAAATCAACTGAACTCAACGGAGATCATCAATCAATTAAAATCTGATAAGCCAGAAGTTGTGCTTCGTGAGACTGCAAAGAAAATTGTTAGTAAAATAGATGAGAACTCATTTATAAAAGTTGATTTAAAGAATTTCAACAGTGATTTTGGCGACAATGTTACTTGGCCCTATGATTCGTTTAAAGATTTTAATGATTTAACCAACGCTGTATATTTCAAAATACGCTCAGAAATTCGACCGTATACTTATGGAAAATCTTGGATAATGAAAAACGTCAAATCAAATCTAGAAATTCAAAATTTAAGAATGTTACTTGGAAAGAAAGATGGACGTAGAATTAAAGATGACAGGCATTTAAAAGATGTTGGAATTACGCCCGGAATGGAATTGATAGTGGAAAAAATAAACGAAGGCAACTAACAAAACCAAACTGCTTTACCAATAATGATAGTGTATTCATAATTAGCCACGAAAAAAAATTTAAAGAAGAATCTTTGTGATTTTACCGAATGATATAAGATCCCCTTCGGCAAAATCAAAATCGTTACTGTACTCAAACATATCCTAATGAAACACTTTAATATAGTATCCTTGTTTTTTTTCTTAATTCTCTTAATGTCGGGAGATTTAAGGGCTCAGAAGAGAATGTTAATAAGCGACAGTATTCAAATTGCTGAAATTAAACATGAACTTGAAAAAAGTAATAATAAGCTTTTAGATATTTTGAGCAATGTTACAAAGCCTAAATCAAAGGAAGATATAACAATCTTCATGTCATTTCTTATTGCTTTAGGTGGCTGGGCATTTGGTATTTATCAAGTTCGATTGTCCTCAATTGCAAGAAAAGAAATGCAAAAAACCGGAATAGAAGAAGCAAAAATTGCTCGTTTGGAGCAAAATATATTTACCGGACTAGATTTTTTCTCCGGAGGTACTGGGGGTACCCAAAGAAGAGGTGTTGGAATTGCTATTATTAAGGCAAATTGGTCAAATCCCGAGCTGGTTAAATACAAACCAACTTGGAGAGCAATCTTGATCGGTCAGGCTGTTTTTTTACTAAACGAATCAACACAACACAAAAAAAAGCATGAATTAACCAATTTGGAAAATATCATGAAAATATTACTCATAGATATAGAAAACATCGAAATAGGAGATGTTGCGACTTTAAAAGAAGCGATTGAAAAGAATAAAAAAAACAAGGAATCAAACTCATCAAATGGTCTTAAAATTATTGAGGATAGTTCCTATAGAAAATGGACTGATGTATTAGAGAAATTAGAACGAAGTAAAACAGACAATAAGCTCAATGAGCAGGCTTAGCTGTTTACCAAATTCAGAACAGAAAAGCTATCTTAGAGCTATTATTATAACCGGATATGCTAACTGAGCATATTTGAGACGTTCATCTGGCAATCTAATTATGACTTATATCTACATTATAACGATAGGTATCATTCAAATTTTTATACTCTGGAATTGGCTACGAATAATAGACACAACATCAGAAATAATTCATGTAGGAATAAGATTAAAAAAATTAAATTTCTTTGATATCATCATAAACTCATTATGGACTTTGAGTTTTTTCTTCATACCACTATTACTCAGTCTAAATGAAAATACTAACGAGAACATTCGATATTTAGGGCTATTTCTAACAAGTTTATTATTTGGCAAATTCTTTTGGGATTCCATATTGCCTAGTTTTGGAGAAATGAAAAGTTTAAAAAAATTGATATGGATGATTATTTGGAGACCAATAGCAAACTTAATTTCTGGAGTTTTAGTTATTAAAGTAGTAACTTGGTTAATTGATTTGATAATTAATCTCATAATCTCTGAGAATATTATTGATTCAATTAATTTTGGACTAAATTTTCTTTCAGACATATGGATTTTGCAACCTTCCGAAATCAATTCTCAATATAGATTTTCGCTCGGATTAGTAATAATTATATTCGTTATAACACAAGTAAGGATTTTTCCTCTTCATTTAATGGGATGGAAAAAAATAATTCTAAGGTTTGGAGTATTTACACTTATTCTTAGAACCATAAAATACATTGGGGGTGATTTTATAAGTATTTTAAATATTGGTAAAGATTATATAAATGAAGGTTATTCATATATTTCTATTATTACTATATGCTTAGGCTGGTTAACAGCTATTATGATAAAAAAGCCAACACGGAACAAAGTATAAAAACAGATAATCGAATACCAGATAATTACGACTACTTTTTTACTTGTTTACCACTCTTTATTTCTATTCCTTGCGCATATTTTCCATAATAAAGATTATGTCTCTCTTTAAAAGATAACGGTTTAATTATCGACAAGCACTACTCTCTTTGGGAATAATGTGTCAACTATATTAGTCTTTAATATATTCAATCATTTTTTAAAATAGTTTATAAGGTGTTAATAAATATAGTTAATGGTTTGAGAGAAAAAAGCTTGAATATTGATTAAATTCAACTACTGAAAATAAGTTGTTAAACTCTCTTAGAAACTTGAAAAAATGAATAGGAATAAAGCTTTCGATAAAAGAATAGAAAAATTTCTTATTGAACAGCCCAACTCCTCCGCATCCCAAATAATAAAAGAAATCAGTAAAAACTATCCGAGTTCTCAAAGTCACTACTTCAATATAGAGTCCTTTTGTGATCGGATAGGAATGAGTTTTAATGCAATTCCTCATTTCGGATCTAGAAGAAATGAAGCACTAGGCTACACCCCTAGCATACATTACTACTCCAACAACAAATTAAATGAAACAGCAGGAACAGTAACCTTAATTGATGAAAGCGGACTAATGAGGTTTGAAGCGTGTCAGATGTTTTTAGCAAAAGAAATTATTTACAGACTAATGAAGCTTGAAAATTTAAATCAACTGATTAAAAGCTCTTTGTAATAATAAGTACGCATGCATTTTTCATGGTCGACATAACGTTTACTACAAAGAACAAAACAATCTTTTTTTTCTTATATATTTTACGTCTTTAAGATTTTGAAGCAACTGATCTATTTTAGGTGATAACAATCTAGTTAAAACAAGCTCCTCTCCGGATTTTAGCAAAACCTTAGCGTAATAATACGATTCAATTGCAAGAATGGGCATACCGTTCTTATCCATACTTGCTGATTTGTAGACAGTTATATTCTCAATGTCTTCAGCTTTGTAAACGAATTCATTATCATTTTTGAATTTAATTATGGAGTTAGGTGTTATTTCATATACCCCCTTTCTATTTTCTAGCCAATATTCTATATGAAGATATAATGCGGGTAATAAATCCGCTGCCCACCAAATAAGAAAAATAATTACAGTACTTTTTTTAAACCCTAAGAAGCTTAATATCACAATACTTATAAACATGAGAAAAAAGTAATCTTATGAAAACTGAAGTGGTTACTTATACTAATTTTAACTTGTTGATTGCTGTTCATTTTCCCACGGACAAAATTTATACAAATTTAAAATTATTATCTAGGAGGCATCCAAACTTCATTCCTCACCGGAATAGCATTTCTCATGGCCGGTTCAAAAAATTTCATGCAACTCCATTCAAAAAGAGCTCGTCTTAATATTAAACTGCGCCAATCAAATGACGAGACCAGTAATTGTATGTATTCTTGTTTTATTCATTAGTTTTCAGGAAATATATGGTCAAAATTTTCTGAATGAAGATTTAGATGGTATCCCTAGTTTTTTTGCACTTCCAACCAACTGGCAGAATGTGCCAGCTTCCGATCCGAATTGCTTAGCAACATTGTTAGGTGCAACTGATACTCCGGATTTGATTAGTTTGACATTACCCAATGCTTTGATAGGTGCTATAGGTGCTCCCTATTCCGGAAATACGTTCTCCAGTGGAATTTTATTTGACGATACCGCGAACAATAGGTATCACCATGAGGGCATTATGCAAACTGTATCACATTTTGTAATTGGCAATAGATATGTGATCAATTTGCATCAGGCCGTAGTAAAACAAAGCTTACTGCTTGATAATTCCGGAAGTTGGACGGTTTATTTGGACAGTAATGTAATTGACACAACAATCGCCACAGTAAGTAATGCGCTATACAATAGCCCCATATTTATTTGGGAAGACCGAAATGTTGTATTTACAGCAACAGATACCATTCATACCATAAAATTTCTGCCGAGTGATGATGATCCAATAGATGAAGGTTCTGATGGATTACGAATGGGAATAGATAGTATCAATCTGTTAGATTGTAATGCTTTGCAACTAAGTTTAGGCAAAGACACCTTATTATGTCCGGGAGATACTTTAATCTTAGATGCACGATCCATTCAAGGAGATTACTTATGGCAAGATGGCTCTACAAATTCAACCTATACGGTAACTCAAACAGGCACTTACTGGGTAAATGATTCCAATCTTTGTGGAACATTTTCTGATACCATAATTGCAACGTATAATCCATACCCTGTTTTTAGTTTAGGATCAGATACCTTGTTGTGTTCAGGAGATACTTTTAAACTCGATGTTACCAATGTTAATGCAACATATTTCTGGTCGGATAGTTCTACCAACTCCTCTTTATTAGTAACTGAAAAAGGAGATTATTGGGTAGAAAGAACAGAGTTTAATTGTTCAAAGAGTGATACGATATCTGTGTTTTACGATACATTACATACCGTATTTTTAGGAAAGGATACTACCTTATGCGATGGAGATATTCTTTTTTTAAATGCAAATACCATGAATGCTGATTATCTTTGGTATGATGGATCAACGGATTCTACCAATAGCATAAACTCTCCAGGTAATTATTGGGTTGATGTCACTAATGTATGTGCCACTGTAAGAGACTCAATTACTGTTACCTATAATAAACTTCCTAGCGTTAATCTTGGAGTAGATACGGTCTTATGTGATGGAGATAGTTTACGACTCCATGTAGCTTTACCCAGTGCAACTTATCTTTGGCAAAACGGTTCGGATTCTTCTGAGTTTACAATAAAAAGCTCTGGCCTGTATTGGGTTGAAATTTTTCTAATGGGTTGTTTTAATAGTGATTCCATTGTTGTTGCCTATGAAAAACATCTTGATAATTATTTAGGAAACGATACATCTCTCTGTATTGGTGATACTCTAAACCTCAAAGCGCCCACCTCAAATACTACATACTCCTGGCAAAATGGTTTTGTAGATTCAACCTTTATGATAACAAAGAATGGTAGGTATTGGTTACAAATGCAAAATGTTTGTGGAAAAGTTATAGATACAATTGAGGTGGCATTTAATTCACCAGTGACTATTAGCTTGGGAAGAGATACAACCCTGTGTTCCGATGACAATTTGATATTGAATCTAAACATAGAAGATGCTGAATATTTATGGAGTGATTCTACCGAAAGTGATAGTTTGATTGTTCACCAATCGGGAACTTACTGGGTGCAGATCAAAAAAAGCAATTGCATAAGTAAGGATACCATCCATGTGAACTATGATCCATTTCCATTAACATTAGATTTGGGTAATGATACCATAATATGTGATAACGATTCCTTGTTATTAGTTGCTACTAATGAAAATGCCACTTATTTATGGAATAATGGATCAACAGATTCCAATCAAATAGTGACCCAAAAAGGGCTTTATCAAGTTTGGGTAAGTAATCATTGTGGTATTATTACTGATAGTATTTTTGTTGATACCAAGCCGTCTCCTTTTGTTGATTTAGGAAGCGATACCACGCTATGTGAAACAGAATCACTTGTGCTAGATGTATTTCAAAAAGATGCGACTTATTTGTGGAAAGATAGCTCTCTTGTGTCTCGGTTCAATATCACCAAAAAGGGTCTTTATTGGGTTGAGTCTGAGCTTAATGGCTGTAAGAATAGGGATTCAATTCTCGTCAATTATATAGAATTTCCAGAATCTTATTTTGCTTCTGATACTTCGATTTGCGAAGGGGATTTTATGCTACTCAATGCCAGTACTGAAAATGCAGTTTACAAATGGCAGAATGGTTCATCAGATTCCCTTTTCTTTGCTCATGAGCCGGGAGTCTATGAGGTCGAAGTAAGCATTGGTCGTTGCTTCGCAAGTGATGAGGTCACAATTGAGAGAAAGTATGATTGTGATGGAATCTTAATCATGCCCAATGTTTTTACTCCGAATTCAGATGGTGACAATGACTTACTTATGCCAATCACTTCGCATTCTCTTACCATCTTAAATACTCAAATCTATAACAGATGGGGCCATTTAGTTTACGCAACCAAAGACCCACAAATAAAATGGAATGGAGTTACAGATCAAGGAGCGCACGCTCCAAATGGTGTTTACTTTATGTATGTAGATTTCGTTGACTTCAAGGGGATTAATACAACTTTTAAAAGTCATCTGACTTTATATCGACAATAGGCTTTCAAATTTATAGGAGAATAAAAATGAAAGTAAATGTGTTTATCTAACGATTAATTTTTCAAAATAGCTCTTTTCTCTTATATCCAATCTTATTAAATAAACACCTGGGTTTTCGTCTAATTCAATAGTCTTTCTAACTTGATTTTGATTGGTTTTAAGATCAGTCTGATAGACAAGTTGACCAACCGAGTTTAATATCTGTAATGGGCTATCATAAGGCATATTACCTACCTCAATTGTAAATTTTCCCTTTGTTGGATTTGGCAGTAAATTTATACCTTCTTCAATGTAATCTTCTTGTTTTACAACAGCAGAAAGTTTAACGATCCAATAATCCGTTTTCCCATTACTACCCGCTACATCTCCATCATTTGAAGATGTATACCCGGCAACTATATAACCTTTATCCATCGTTTGTTGAATAGATACCGAAAAATCCGAATCAGTTCCTCCTAAAGATTTCTGCCAATCAATTATACCTGCATTTGTAAGTTTAACAACCCAGAAATCTCCTTTACCTTGATTATTGGTTATATCTCCATCTATTGAGGTAGAAGATCCTGTTACTATATAACCTCCATCCAAAGTTTGTTGAATAGAAGTTGCCCGATCATTACCAAGTCCACCTATAGATTCTTCCCAATCAATTG
>WURV02203016.1:0-11525 GCA_011762755.2 Epimenia babai
AGAGGTCAAACACACTTACCTCGATAAAATATTTTATTAAACCGAATTCGTAATGAAATAGTACGTAAAAGGAAAGCTTGACATATATATACAGCACTCTACCTCCTGATTCATATACTGGATCGAACTCATCGAACTGAACTATTGTGTATCCAGTCTACTAATACAGAATGAATTTTGATTTTTTATCTTTTTGATAGTTTTCAAAATATCTATGATCCTAGAAATAATGCCAAAGTCGTTGAAAGAAATGAGTTTCTGGAATGTTAATTGTTCTACGATTTATGTGGCATCCTACAGTATACATTTTTATATGAAATAAAGAAGATTCTCATTTTTTATTTATGATCAATATTCTTTACTGTCCAATGTCAATCAATTTTTATATGTTTTATATTTTTTATTACAAAAGAAAATATAAGTTTGAATAAATAATGTGTCTATTTTATTTAAAGAAATATAAAAACCAATCAAATCCCCTTGGAATTTCATAACGCAATTCATATATGATTGACGACTGCTGGAGCCATTTCACAAGAAGACTGATATTATAAGGCACACACATCATATGGCTATATCACGTTCATATGTAAGACATGCATTACAGCATGCACGCTGTAAATGCAAGAATTAAGTAAATTATGGTAAATTATACATTTACATCCCAAACTTTAAAGCCGCACGAGCAGGTGGGAAAATGACGGTTTGCGAGGACTCAGGGGATGGCAGCTCTATTACTAGGTCGAGTGAGCTACTCGCAAATTTACTTTCCCAGTGCATATTGTTGCCACAAATAACTTTACACTGGTATTTATTTATGGCAAAGTTGACCAGAAGCAAGCGTGATAAAGTACCTTGCCCGAGCATACAACAGAAAAACACAATGGTATGTATTGCCCAGATTCGAACCGTCTACCTCCTCGTTGGGTGGGCGGTGCTCTACCACTGAGCTATACCGTTCACTGTACAGAGATGCAGTGACCAACCTTGTCATGGGAGTTGTCACAAAAGATACTCTTGATCTGTTCACCTGCCAATCTGCAACAAAAGTGAAGATTTATTCAGAATTAGGGTGCTCGTACGACACACTAACTATTATACTATTATATATAATACCGGACAGTACGTTCCCTCAATACTCACATCCCAACAAAACAATATACAACTATACACACCCCCACCCACCCGGACTGAGTAGCCGCCCACCCAATAAATACACGTGCATCAAAAATAAACACCGATACAACACAAAGCACTCAACACTCTATTCACCCTCACAGTAACAACAATGTTAACCGTAGTGCAAAAATAAAAATCACAAACCTGTTCGTCTAACCAATTAACACAAGTTGTCATATTTCAAAATATTCTCCATAAGGTAGAATACGGTCGGTCACATGTGGTCACTAACTGGTGTATTTTGACCATGATAGCCTCGTCCACATAAACGACTGGTTCAAACGTTCGTTTCACTTTGCCGTGCGTTTCCTGTAGCTGTTGTAGACACGATACGATGGTCTGAGTGGCTTTAATACCCGCCTTTACACACTTCTTCAGATTGTCTTCTGTAACCACGTCTCCCGAACCTTCCATCATGACTGATGATAACACACATACACAAACAACGATATCAGTGTATCGGTGTATCAATGGAAATAATCTAACGGTGATCCACGTGCGATTATTCACAGTGATACATCCCAATAGTGATTCAGCTAAGGAACATATAACGAAAATCTAGGGCAATAAACAACAGTGACCTAACACTGACAACTAATACTGATCTAACAGTGACGTGTGCAAGTGATCATCTATGAGTGATACCTGACAGTGACTTAACATCAATACATGATGGTGATCAAACGGTGATATATAACAGTGATCTAATAGCGTTGACAGTGCTGTACCACTTATACCTGACAATGGCCTAGCACTGATACATGATGGTGACGTGACATCATGATAAATGACAGTGATCGAACAGTAGTAAATGACTGTTTGTTACGGTGGTAATTGGTAGTGATCTAACAGTGATAAATTGCAGTGGTATAACAGTGATATATGACAGTGGCATAGCAGTGACATATGACATTGATCCAACAGTGGTAAATGACAATGATGAAAGGCAGTAGTGTAACAGTGATACACGGCAGTAATCTAATAGTGATACGTCACACAATGATCTAACAGTGATATAGCAGTGATATAGCAGTGATTACCTACATGCGAACCACTACAGCCTGTCACCACGAGGTCAAGCTGGCTGTGTTGGAGCTGTCTTCGGGTGGGGTTTATCATGACCTCCTGGTCTACCAGGCCCACCCTCACCGCCCCTACATCATCATTAACACATACACCACGGTCGGGAATCATATCAACCAACTATACGACATTTAGCCCATAGAAAGTGATATTTTAAAAATATTTTTATATTTTTATTTATCTATTTATTAATAGGCTGATAACCTATGTAATTGTTATGTAAGCCAATTTCATTCATGGCCCTTTACAAAGCTAGTCTATGTGGTTAACACGAGAATTTGATTAGCTTATAAGGGGTGGGGGAAAACACCTAAAGTGAAAAACCTACTTAGTCTGGGCAGACAATTGACCTTTTTCCATTCATGCCACCAGTTCCAAATGTTCACATACAAGCTACATGTCGCACACTGGGCTAAGTTTCATACTTTTATGAAAAAAATATATAAAAATTGGCTGTTGTGTAAACAAAATTGTTGTGTAAAAGTAATCGGTGCTATTGTCTCACCTACTGGTCCATGCCAAGGGATGTCTGACAGACACAGCGCTGCGGATGCTGTAAACAAGCATCATGAAATACACAGTATTCTTGAGACATCTACTCCAGATAAGAGCTATACATCATTTACATGTTGGGAATATAGACAGGGCGGGATACACAAACCTTGTATTAACAGCTCGGAGTGTCTGTCTGAGAACTTCAGACATATGGAGATCAGCACCGCCGATAGAGAGGTTCGTGGGTCATCAAGGATTTTACACAACATATAACAAAATAAACAACTGACATTTATAATAGAAACGAACCTGTGATCATAATATAGATAAACCTGCATTTCTAATATGAACAGAGGATTATTTATAATATAAAAATACCAGCATTTATTATATAGCCATACCTGCAGATATAATAGAAACAAACCTGCATTTATGCTCAGGATATCTGGGTTATTGATGCCATCGACTGACAGTAGGTTACACATCAGCTGCAACACAGCCAGGTCACATAACAGTCGGTTCCATAAATCTAACGGTAGACATCATGTGCATTATGATTTATTATAATAATGCCATTATAATTAAATGTTGTCAGACATGTTGTTAACAAAAAGTCAATATCTCCTTAGTCTGGCAATAACAACCACTGATCATAGCGTATTTTCAGTAAAAATAAAATAGAGAGAAAAGAACAAAGAGTTGTGAGTGAAGTACTTGGTCATTTGTCAGTTGTACAAATTGGCAGAATATCGTAAAACAGAAGAGTTTTAGGTGACCAGATATTAGTGTTCTCTTTGGTCTACTCTTCATTTCTGGATATTCTATTGAGGGATCAATGTAAAAAATTGGATAACTTCAAGCATGCCAAAGATTACCTGGGTATCAAAGTGATAGCCAGGTGGGAAAAGTGGCCGAATGGATCTATCTGAAACAGAAATCGATTTATTCACCAAGTGCATATTAAGTATCAATTCTAATGATAACTATATTACAATATTATAGCCTGTCTTGCAGGCAATAAGCACCTTACACCCTAGAGCAGGAGGTTGCGTAGTAGTTAGGGCATCTTGCTTTGAATCCATAGGACCTTGATTCAATTCATGCTGTAGCCAGTATACTATCTGTGGCGTTTTTCAGGCAGAAAGAGCTGTGCTCTTGAAGTTTGGGTAGCCCTTGCAGTGTGGTTCTGTTAGGGCTTTTTTCCTTTGATGTGGGTGAACTTTAGGATCTGTATGGTTGGGATCTAAGTGGGTTACCTCCCCACTATGTCATCATCCCATTCTAAAAAACCCCTAACTATCGTAGACAGAGCGGAGTGGGTCACATATGTATGCAGTCCGTCAGTAGACATTTGGAACCGGTGGCATAAATGGAAAGTAAGTTTTCTGCCCAGATTTGGTGGTTGTTTCTCCCCTGGTTGTTTTCCCCCAGCCCTAAAAAGTGAAACTAATCAATTTGTCTGTAGGCCACATTTATAGGCCAGCTCTGTAGAGGGCCAAGAATGGCCTATACAACAATGACCTTGGTAATCAGCCTATAACCGCACACGCACGCACGCACACACACACGCACGCACATACATACATACACCCATCACGGGACATGATAAATGTTGTCATAATGTCAGTTTGCATTCTCCTAAGTCAGTTTTACTCTATGCATAAAAAGTCTTTTCAGTTCTTCATTCTCACCCCATAATAATTCTAGATTGTGCATAAATGACGATGGCTCGCAGAAAAGTATTGATAGAACAAAGATGACTGACTCATTATAGAATGAAACACTGACATGTCTCACCGTGCGATGAGTCGTTAGTTGGGCTATGATCGCCGTGTTATTGATAGACTATCACCAAGTATAGAGAGACTGGCGACGGAAACATCGTGCCAGATCCGGGAGACCCAAGAAAACGAACGAACGCGAAGGCAGACGCCAGGGAAGACCCACACGAAGACATCGTCTTTTCAGTAGCAACGCGTCACGGTCTATGTGATAAACCGTCAAATCTCCATAACAACTGTACGCAATCGGTACTGGAATCTCGGTTATCATGCAAGACGACCTGTACGAAGAATTCGACTAAAACAGCTTCACAAATGGACGAGAAGGCTGTGGTGTATGCACCGGCAACACTGGGATATGCTGGCATGGAGAAAGGTTCATTTCTCTGTCTAGAGACGCTTTCTTCTGCTTGAAAACGACCGTATAGTTGAAGTTTGGAGGCCACGTAAAGTAGCTTTTGCACAAAGGAACATCAGCGACAGGGTTCCATTTGGCGAGGGATCCCATAATGATCTGGAGTTACATGTCTTATGACTGTAAGTAAGACGTTCAGACAATTCGAGGAACACTAATTGGCCAAAGATACCGCAACAAAATCCTCAAAAAAAACGTAGTGGTGCCACATTTTAATGACCATGTTCTTAATTCACGTCCATTTTTTATGGATGACAATGAGAGACTCCACAGATCTCGTGCAATTATCCAATTTCTGCGGGACGCCATCACCACTCTATCATGGCCAGCAAGAAGTCCCGATCTCAATCTGATTGAGCACATCTGGAATATGATAAGCAGAAAAGTCAACCTGAGAAGTCCACCAGTGCAAGATCTTGACGAATTAGAGACGGCACTTTACGAGGAATGGCGTGGGGTACCCATGGTAGAGATTTAGCACCTAATCTCCGGGATGAGGAGAAGGGTTCCTGCAGTGCTCCTGGCGGTTACGCGAAATACTGACGTAAATGAATATTTTCATGATCATTGGTTTTTATTTAAACGTTTTTGTGTATGATTTGTAATATGATAGGGGTCCTCTGTAGCCAAAAAGTTTAAAACCTTTTATTTTACTCAAATATGATCACTATTTGAGCAAAAAATGATTATTTAATAAAAATTATGGTTATTGAAATACCACATAACCCCTATATTTGCATGATTTCACAGGTATAGTAAACCATTAAAATGCATAATGATATAATGAAGCACAAAAATGTCAAGATGCTAATGTTATTATCGAAATGTGATATATGTTCAATCGATACTGTAAGGGGGTCAACTTTTTCCTTAAGAATGTACACATATACATGTTAATATACATACGTGTACGCATATATACATAAATACTGTACACATAATGGATACCTACATACATGTACAATATGTATGCATGTATATAAACTCATATACATATTCACATACATATATGCATACATGCACATACATACACCCCAACGCACATACATATACACACATACCTACACATACACACATAATATATATATATATATATATTATACAGTAGTTTGATATATATATATAAATGGTAATGGGTTGTGATTAGTGGTTTAGTCTTTAAATTTATCCATCATAATTTCACAGAATATTGCCAACTTTTTCTAACAACTCATATTTTCTCGACTTCGGTCGAGTGCGGCAGTAGAGAGTTTTAGATAATTTCTACGGTAAAAGTGGTGGAAAAAAGCCCTGATCATTACACAGTGCTATTCGTCTGCAATATTCGGCGAGGAACATAACGGGCAAGCTGCTTCCTTGGAATATTAGCGAATGTGCCCGTTTGTACAGGCAATTGCCAATGTTAAATGCATTTTCGTTCTGCTGTATGATTGAATGTTGACAGGTAACTAACTTATCATAGTGACTTATCATTATACCAATATATACAATTGTGCAGCCTTTTTACGTCATTATTTGTCCGTGAAGTTATAGACCTTCAATATTTTTCGTATGAAATATCGGATAGATTAAAATAATTGGACGTTTTAATTGTGATAAATGTATATAATAATAATCAGTTTCTATAATAGATATGTAAGAGCTAGTTTTTTTCTTCTTCTGCCGTATGTGTTGTGTCAATTTTTAGAGCGATATAATAACTACCATAATATTAATATATAGTTCCTCAAAAGCCATTGTGTTGTTCAAAAATAACTATGTATAAAATGTCATTAAGGAGATTTAGCTTCTTTTCTTTTTCCTGTAAGTTTTCGTTCTATTCTGAGGCCTCGATACTATAATTTCCATCACGTCTTCGAGAACTAATTTTATGAACGAATAAGGGTTTTTTGACATTTAGAAGAAGTTGGGCTTACGTGAAATTCGTGGGCCATTGGCTCGATTTATATAGTAAACGTCTTTTACTTCTTCAATGGAATTCTTCAAAGATGGCGAACTTCTGCAGACAAAGATGCAGAAACAAGATGTCGCAAAATGTACCTAAATTTCGTTCTACGTGCAAAAAACGACTATCCTTAACGAGCTTGTCAAAGTCGGTAATTTTAGAGACTTTTAGACGATTATTCCTCCTTTACTGACGCCAGAAGAGATGGTGAAATGATCATCGTGTGTCGAACAGCGCGCTTTCACTGAATGTTGGAATAATACTTTTTGAACTAACCGTTACAACACGTGTTGATGAAGAATTCAGTTGAGCTTTGGGATCACGCTCAACATGAGATTTCTTAAACTAAATAGTCTTCACGAGATCAAATGAGTTTACGTCGTTTATGAAAGGTCTTTGAAATCCGATTATATATTTGTGTTAATTTTCAGGTGAATTTTAATCTGTTAACCGCATAGGAGTTACCCCTTTGTTTTTGTCTACAAATTACAAACATATCTACCACTCCGATCAGGAAACCACGAAATAGTTGAATGCACTGTTGGAATGGTAATGTATAGAAAGCAATATTTGATATTTATTTGATTTTTTTTGTCATCGAAATTCTTCCGCAGAAAAACTATAACACGCCACTGTACGTTTTCAGGTTATAGTGAATCGCTAGCGGTTATACCACTTTTCTAGCTGGTATAAGAAGTCATGACCAGTTATATCGCGTCGTTACTGGTTATAGCACGTTTCTAGCCGGTATAGTACGCGACAACCAGTTATCGTACATACGTCACTAGCTGTTATATAACACAGATAGCAGTGGTAATGCGTTATTAATGTTGAGCTATTGAATTTTCCGATATGTCGTCGACGATACACGATAAATGAGCGATCCTTTTTACCGCTCGTGTAAAATTTCGTGAACCGCTATAAAATGTCGAAGTTGATATTGTTCACATATATAGCGATTCATGAGGCTTTGTATATTTTCCGCGGGCAATTGGATATGTTTTCTCATAACTTCTCATGAGAACCTCTTCATTCCGTAACGTAATAGCTATCCGCGAAGAATTGATGATGTTTGCTTGAAAGGTTAGTCTAACATAGGAGCGATTAACAACCTGGAGATATTTGCTTACGTTACGCTTATCATAGTGACTCGAATTGCAGATGTACGATTCCCACGAACAAAGAGATCCTGCGATATACCATCGATTGGGCGGTTTTTCTTTCAAGTCTGTTCTGTAGCCGTTCGATTTACTGAGCACTTATTCCTTTGTGTGGCTCTTACATTTCAGCTGTCAACACCATCGATTACCTTATGTCTATTGCGCTCGGGACAGTCTATTATAGTGGTTTGCATGAGTGAATGAAAAGTCTTGTTTTATTGCCAGTTTCGTGAATTAATGGATGGATTATGTTTTTAAGCGCACGACCAAAGGTACATAGCTAATACGCAAAATGTGCAGGAAGGGTAATGAAGATAGTGACAGAATAACATTATGGCAGCCATATTGACGACAAATGGGAGGGATTCAGCACATATAAGCATCAACAAACCACGTGACATGGATTTTCCAAAATATGATGCCCTAATAATAACACTTAGACTTATTTATTTGTGCAATATATGGCAAACTATGGCAAACAAAACTCACCAGATGTAATATATAGTTATCTTTTTGAGGATATATTTCAAGATATTTGAACGCTATTATACCGTGTAATCATGAGAAACGGATTGATATAAAATTTTTGAATATAAGTGTCTCTGCTTCGGGTCATGACAAAGTGCTGCTCGTATTTATCATCCACTCATCTCTCACATAGTCGATCGACGAAATAACTACAATATCCAACGGAATATCTCCCACTTATGACGGGATAACTCTCATTTACGACGGGGCAACTCCAACCTACGACGGGATAACTCCAACCTACGACGGGATCACTCCGACATCCGACGCGACAACTCCAACCTACGACGGGATAGCTCGAACTTCTGCCGCTCCATCTACCACGTTGTGAGACGACAGTGTCACACGGCCGATAGAGCGAGAGCCTGAAATTGTCAGGAATATCAAATGTCCGGTGGATGTTTGTGGCACAAACAAGGTGACCGGCGGATACCGGTGATATAGAATCCCATATCTTGACCACGGAAAAACTGCTCGACGGCACTTATGACGTCATCATTGGTTTGATGTCGTTTGCCAGCCAAATGTGGATAATCCAGGAGCATTACCCCCCCCATGTATCCACCACACCTTATTTATACACCGCCAATCTCTCTCTTAAATCTTCCCTATCTTGACGGGTTTGAGCAAAGAGGAGGTGACAAACTGAACTGTTGATGGAGCACCAGATCGGATACTTGACGACAACTAGAGGTAAACATTTTTTTCTGCGCGTTTCTCCCCAGTTACCAGAACCACAATGGCTAATCCATCAACGTTGCAGTGAAGCGCATGCATTCGCTGTGGCGGATAATTAAGTTGATTAAGCGCACGTATGTGATTTTAGTTGTAAGTCTACGTGTGGTAAAGCAATTAGACATTAACAATGAATTGAAGTCAATCGAAAGAGGGTCCAACCCAAGCCCGCGGCTGGCGAATTTATACGGGACGTCATCAGGATCGCTATCGAGAAAATTATCAAGACGATTTCCGGGATCACTGAAGATCTGGCGAGGGTGTAGGGAAAATGCATGTAATAATAAATTGGGAGTAAGACTTTCTAAAATCGACGTGCCCGTATACGGTTTGTCTATGTCTGTTGCAATAATTCTGTAGTCAATGACTAATATTACGTTAATTGCGAAAATATAGTAGACATAAAGATGAGAACTTAAGTGAACTCTTTGTGCTCTGATTGAAGCGGAGGGCATTTGTAAGAGCGTCCGATTGGTCAGAGTGAACGATGATCACTACCAATCGCGATACTGTCATATCGTCTCCTTAGCAACAACCAAAAACAAATGACCACTACTGTATTTTACGCGCATCGTCGACTGATCTCGTTGTTGTTTATATCTAGATTAAGCACGAAGCCTCCGCGGCCTTTGCTCGTGAAACGGAGAGGGAATGCACAGAAAAAACCTATACCTCTAATAGGACTTGATGGGACCTCTGATGGATTGTATCATGACCGTTCCTGCTATAACTAGTGAAACGATATCAACACTCAAATCGATATTCTGCTCAGTAGATATACATTGACACATTGAGTCTATTACAGTATGATCATGGACAGACACATGTACATTGGGACAATCGTTGATGTTGTATCAACAGCATTGTACGTACGTTGCAATGACATTTCATTTTTTTGCTCTCCGCAACATATCAGTGTCAATGAGAAATAATATTTTTTTTAGTTTACATTGATACCAACGCAACAATATTATACATGCTATTATCCCACTGCACTTAACCACATTATAGCTTTTATATTTTTCATTGTTATTTTTATTCTACTAGAAGTCTGTAGTTTTGTCCTTCTTACCGATTGTACCTTTCATTTAATTAGTGTTTATTTCTCGTGGCTGTTCAGTTTCAGACAGTTATTCGTCAATGATTCTCAGGTGTTTTTTATTTCATTGTATTATCCAACATAGACTTTATATTTATGCATTATACACGTACAGTCCCATATATATTAATTATTAATTCACAAGGACGTTATCCTGAGGCTGTGTTCATGTTGAATTCCATTACCCTCTCTATATAGCTTTTTCAATAATACTTTCCTCGGTGAGATCGTACCAGGAAGCGCAAGAAATAACCAGAAGAAGATGGAAGGGCCTTTGAGACTGGTCGCAATTTATCGAAAAACGAGCTTACGCAGACACAAGAGATGGTTCCTCAGGCGAAAGCGATTTATTTCCTCAGACTAAATTTATTGAGCGACTCATCATTCTGTGTTATTCAAACTATAGTTTGAGCTACTTACGTGTTTAATGATTCTACGCTCCCAGTAGATACCATCCGTGTTTCTGTCTGTTAGTTTTATTACTCGATTATCATGACTTACTTAAATGAAGTTCCGAATGCACGACTACACTAGGCGTAGAAAGACATTTCAATCAAAGATCAGATAAATTATGTCAAAAGTATCTCGAGATGTTTGTAAAAGATGTCGGAAACCTGTAGTCCTGAACTTTCTTTATTTCCTATTTATTGTACTCTATTTACGTTTATTTTACTAATTCATTCCATAATGCCGCAATTTGTTGGTTCGTAGTCGCAAGACGCCAGGTTTGCAGTATGAGTATGACTGTAGTAGCAGCCCGCAATCGACCCGATGGTCTATGCTATTATTGGTCCTTGACACAGTCCAAGTAAAGGGTGGGTACAACGAACGGGTGATTATGGTGAGAACCACCGGCTTTGGTCAGACAGTTGAACTATGTCCATACATCCACTGATAGCAACGTGCAGATACAGCCTGCATGTGTCGCACACTCCACTAACTTTGTGATTGTATGTATGTATGCATGTATGTATGTACGTACGTATGTACGTACGTATGTACGTATGTACGTATGTACGTATGTACGTATGTACGCATGTACGCATGTACGCATGTACGCATGTACGCATGTACGCATGTACGCATGTACGCATGTACGCATGTA
>WURV02203037.1:0-11525 GCA_011762755.2 Epimenia babai
GAGCGGAGCTCCTGACGGATCCGCGGAAGCATCGGCGCGACGCCTGCGGGGACCTGCTCCATGGACTCACCGAGCCGGAGGAGCTCGCCGAGGATGATCAGGACCTGGGGGGAGTCGTTGGTGACGAGGTCCTGCTCCATGAGACGGAGGACCGTCCCTGCGTGCAGGGTGATGCGCTTGCCCTGGATCCGGATCCGCTCCTCGTACCTCGGATCGATGCGCGCGCGGGTGCCCCGCGGCAGCTGGATCAGGTCGCGGGACTCCTCGAAGGCCCGGAGGGCGTTGTCCATCGAGGCCCGTGCGAAGCCGGCGGGGTTCTCGAGCAGCCGGGGAGCCTGGTGTGAGCGAGCCTCGCCAGTGGCCGGGGCGACCCGGGCCGTCTCCTCGGGGGAGAAGGCCGCGCCCTGGCCCCCCCGGTGGTCCTGCGAGAGGCCGTCGAAGATCAGGAAGACGCCGAGCAGCGCAGCCGCGGCCGTCAGCATGCCGGTGGCGAAGATCTGCAGGCGACGACCGGACTCGATCGGAGGCGTGAAGATCGCCTCGGGGCTCCCCTCGCCGTCGCGGATGCGCTCGAAGAGGCGGCTCCCGAAGTCGCGGGAGACCGGGGTGCTCGGCAGGTCCTTGGTCCACGCCGAGAGCTTCTGGTGGGCGTCGTGCTCGCGGCGGCAGTCGCGGCAACGCAGAAGGTGCTCCTGGTAGTCCCGCTGCCCGGTGGCCGGCAGTCGCCGGTCCAGGGCCTCGGGCATCAGTTTCTTGGCTCGGTCGCAGTTCATCGTTGGTCGCGGGGCGGCAGTCGCGGGTTCAGTCCTGGTCCAGGTACTTCTGCATGGCCTTGAGGAGTCTCTGTCGGGCCCGGTAGAGCCGTGTCGAGACGGTCTTGAGCGGGATGTCGAGGATCGACGAGACCTGCTCGTAGCTCATGTCTTCGCGCTCGCAGAGGAGGAAGACCTCGCGGAATTTGTCCGGCAGCTCGGCGATCGCGTGTTCGAGGTCCTTGTGCAGCTCCTTCGACTCGACCTTCTGGTCGGGTGAGAGGGAGTAGCGGTCCGGCGTGACGGGGTCGCGGTTCTCCTCGTCGCTGAGCTCCCGGAAGGCCCGGGGGCGATGCTTCCAGCGACGGATGCGATCCAGGCAGAGGTTTCGGGTCACCCGATAGAGCCAGGGGCGCCAGGCGGACTCGGGGACGTTGTGCAGGTGCCGGTACAGCGCCAGGAAGGCGTCCTGGGCCACGTCCTCCGCGTACTCGGGCTCCTCGGTCAGCATCCGCAGGGCGAAGGCCTTGAGGGGCTCGGCGTACTCCTGGATCGCCCGGTGATAGGCGCTCAGCAGAAGCGGATCGATCTCTGTCATCGTGGAGGACATATCGGCAGGCGCCCCATCACGGGTCAGGCGCCGGCACAGGACGAGGAGGTCTGGCAGGAACTCCCGGCAGGCTCCGAGGGACCCGGATCCCTCCGAGACTTCGGGATCATGCCCGAAGCGCCCCTCGGATCGGCCTTGGCCGGTCCCGATTCTGCGCCGGGTCGGGCCCCATGCCAGCGGGCTCTTGGCTCAGGGCTTTCCCCCAGGGCCGGATCGGAGAGGATCCGCGGCATGCAAGCCCGGCTCCTCCTCGTGCTCCTCTCGAGCCTCCCCCTCCTCCCGGCCCAGATCTCCCCCGACCGGGCCGCGGCCAAGGGCCAGGTCCCCGAGATCGACCCCCGTAGCGACCTGGTCGTCCTCCACTTCAACGACTTCCACGGCCAGGTCTGGCCGATCGAGGGCAAGGGGGGCTACCTGGCCATGCATGCCATGGCCCAGGCCCTGCGGAAGCAGGGGCGGCGTCGGAGTTTCGAAGTCTGGCTGACCGACGGCGGGGACTGGTTCCAGGGCACTCCCGAGGGCAATGAGAGCCGTGGGACCCTGACGGTCGCGATGATGAACCGGCTCGGCCTGCGCTCGGCCGCGCTCGGCAACCACGAGTTCGACTTCGGTGCGAAGAACGCCGAGGCCCTGATCGCCGAGACGGCCTATCCGGTGCTCGCCGCCAACCTGCATCCACGGGGCCGGGCCCGCATCGATGGAGTCGTGCAGCCCTTCTCGACCCATGCGGTGAAGGGAGTCCGGATCACGCTGTTGGGCCTGATCACCTCTTCGACCCCATGCACCTCGACCGGGCCCTTCGGCCGCTTCGGCTTCGGGGAGGAGGTCGAGTGGCTCGAGCGCTGGCTTCCGCGGGCCCACGCGGCCGGCGACGCGGTCTTCCTGCTCACGCATTGTGGCCTGGCCACGGAC
Organism: Epimenia babai; assembly: GCA_011762755.2. Lineage (NCBI taxonomy): Eukaryota > Metazoa > Mollusca > Solenogastres > Cavibelonia > Epimeniidae > Epimenia > Epimenia babai. The sequence continues at coordinate 2,275 of WURV02203037.1, forward strand.
CGGGTCCTGGCCCGGCGCTTCGACGGGATCCAACTGATCCTCGGTGGGCACAGCCACACGAGCCTGCCGCAGGCCCTCCGCGAACGGGCGACCTGGATCGGCCAGACACGGGGGCGGGGGCAGGAATTCCATCTGGTAGAGGTCGACGTCGATCCCCTGCGCGGTCGTGTCGAGATCCTGCGCGGCCGCCGCTGGCCGCTGCGCGCCGACGCGCTTCCGGTCAATCCGGCCGAGAAGGCCTGGATCGAAGCCCAGACCGCCGAGATCCGGGCGCGTTGGGATCGGCCCCTCGGCCAACTGATCGGGGACTGGAGCGGGGACCGTCGGAGCTTTGGCTCGACCCCCGCCGGCAACCTCGTGGCCTCCCTGATCCGCGAGGCCGGGGGCGCGATCATCGGAGTCCAGAACAAGGGGGGCCTGCGCACCCAGCTGCGGGCCGGCCCCCTGACCAAACGTCTGGCCTACGAGCTCCTTCCCTTCGAGAACACTGTGGTCTCGATGGAGTTCAGCGCCGCCGAGCTTCGCGAGATCCTGCAACAGGGGCTCGACAAGGCCGGGCGCCCCTTCGAGGTCTCGGGCTGTCGCTATGAGATCCGCCGGCAGCCCGACCTTGCCGTCGGGAGGATCTGGCTCGAGGACGGAAGGCTCCTTGGTCCCGGGGATCGGGTTCGGGTCGCGACGAACAGCTTCCTGGCCGAGGGCGGCGACGGTGCCCTGGGTTTTCGCGAGGGCAAGGAGCGCAAGGAGCATCCTCGTCGGTTGAGGGAGCTGCTGATCGCAAGGGCCCGACAGCAAGGTCGACTCGAGGCCGACCGCTCGCCGCGCATCGTGTTGGTCGTGCGCGACGAAGACTGAGTCCAGGGCGTCCCAAGCTTCGCTGGCGCCGGCTCTCCGGTCCCCGCGTAGCGATCCGACGGAAAAGGAGGGACGAAGGGAACCGGTCCGTTGTCGAGGCTTAGCTCCTCGATCCGTCTTCTTCCCTGCATCGCTCTTTCCAGTCCCCCCCTGCCTGACCGGGAGTCGATTTCGGCCGATCTTCGGGAATTCACCTGTCGGGGTCGTGACCCGAGGCGGCCTGCGACGTAGGTGGACCCTGTCCTCCCGCTTCGCAACGGAACGAAGCCTTCCTGTCAGCACTCGTTTCCCGTGAATAAGCGGTCTGCCCGCCCGCTCGATCAAGCTCCGTGGAGTGGCCTGATGCCGAACGTGAACGCCCTGGTCCTGTACTCGACGACGACCGAGGGGCTCGAAGAGCTCGAGACCCTCAGCAGCACCCTGCCGATCCCCAAGGAGGTCCTCTCCTCCTTCGAGGAGCTGCGCGGCAAGCTCGAGGGCGGCCAGATCGACTACTGCCTGATCGATGGCCAAGCCCTTGGCAAGGACATCCTCGAGAACTGCGGGGAGCCCGATGCCCAGAACCTCTTGAGCCTCTCCCTGGCGCAGCTCGAGAAGCGCCACATCCTTCGTGTCCTTGCCAGCACCGGCGGCAACAAGACCCGCGCGGCCCGCATTCTCGGCATCGACACCAAGACCCTCTACAACAAGCTCAAGAGCTACCAGGTCAGCGAGAAGGCTCGCGCCCAGCGCCTCAGCTCGACGAGCTGAGGGAGCGATCCCCGGCATCTGGCGAGCCCGCCAGCAGGTCCGATGCCGCCCGGACCACCGCCTCGGGTCGGAGTTCCTCCATGCAGACGTTCTGCAGGCAGACGACCCCGCGTCCCTGGCAGGGACTGCAGGGCAGGTCGCGCCTGAGCACCCGATTCCCCGGCCCCCAGGGGCCGGTGTAGGACTCGGGGCTCGGGCCGAAGAGGCCGAGCACCGGGGTGCCGACCGCCGTCGCCAGGTGCATCGGCCCCGTGTCCACGGTCACGACCAGGTCCGCGGCTTCGAGCAGTGCGCCGAGGCGGCGTAGGGGGAGGCGCTCCCGCGCCTCGATACGCGCCTCGGATCGATCCAGGATGCGTCGGACCCAGCGGGCCTCGACCTCGCTGCCAGAGGTCGCGATCAGGCGTGCGCCGCAGTCCCGCTGCAGCCCGTCGGCCAAGGCGCTCCAATGCTCCTCGGGCCAGACCCGTCGGCGCACCCCTCGGCGGAGCTTGAAGCGCCAGGTCTCGTCGCATCCGGGATGGAGGACGACCAGCGGCTCTTCGCCATCCCTCGGCCCGTCGCTCCCCAGCTGACTGCGATCCTCCTCGTGCAGCACCATGCGCAGCGGACCCGGCTCGCCCGCGAGTCCGATCGGCCGGATCCGATCGAAGGTCTGGGCCACGACGTGTTGGGACTTGTCGTCCTCGCCGCGCAGGCCCTCGGGGAAGAGTCGTGGGATCCCGCATGCGAGGGCCAGGGCTCGCGCCTCCTTGCGTGGGCGCAGGGCCAGAAGGAGGTCGAAACCCCGCTCGCGGATCCGGGAGCGCATCGCTGCGCCCTTGCGGCCGAGCAGGTCCTTCTCGCGCCCCTCGGCGATCCAGACCTCGTCGAGACAGGGGTCCCCCGAGACCAGGTCGGCCGAATACCGGTTGGTCAGCAGGACGAGCTCGGGTCCGGACCAGCGCTCGCGGAAGGCCTTCAGCACCGGCGTCGTCATCAGCAGATCGCCGAGTCTCGAGGCCCGGAGAGCCAGGACCCTCTGGATCCGGCCCTGCTCGAGATCCGCGAGGATCGCTTCGGCCTGGGTCTGGAGGGAGGGCTCCTGCTGCATCCTCGAGGGGGTCCGACGGGTCCGGCCCACGATATCGGGGCCAGCGGGCGCTTCCCAGATCGGGAAGCCCGGGAGCGCCCGGCCCGGTAGTCTTCGAGGACGTGGAGCCAGCCCTGGCACCGCGTCCGGACGGAATCCGGAAGACAGCATGAACGGCACCGAAGAGAGACGGACCGAACGCCTGCTCGACGAGCTCAGCGGGAGGTACCAGCTGGAGACGCGCTTCCTCGAGAAGCTTCGTCCCATGACTCATTCGATCCTGCACGAGGAGTTCTCCGACGAGCGGCGCCTGCAGCTCATGGAGGTCCTGGCCGAGACCTGCGAGCGCGACCTGCGCATCCGCAAGGAGTCGGCCCGCGCCCAGGAGGCCGCCCAGGCCTTTCTCGCCCGTGTCCGCTCGGTCCTCGCCGAGATGGAGCGTCGCCGCGATCGGCTCGATGCCGATCGTCCTCGCGACCCCGACACGGAGTAGCCCAGAGCCGAGCCGCCGGTAGAGTCTCCGCATTCGGAGACCTGCATGGCATCCCAAACGCTCGGCTTCGTTCTCCCGTCACTCGCCTTCCTCGCGCTGCTCGGCCCCCCTGGCCTGGGCGCGCAGGACTTCGATCCCAGCCGTGAGGGGCTGCCCTCGCGAAGCGAGGAGCGCGTGCTGTACACGATGCGCGTCCGGCTCTTCCCGGATCAGAAGCGCATCGAGGGCGAGCAGCGCATCGTCTACCGCAATCGCACTCGCGGGAAGACGCGGGAGCTGTGCTTCCACCTCTACCTCAACGCCTTCCGCAACCTGGCCTCGACCCACCTGCGGGAGGAGGGGGCGGCGGCGCGCAAGCGCTACAAGTCGCTCGAGGAGTTCGCGGACCAGAAGCTAACGGCCCTGCGCCTGGTCGAGGGGCCCGGTGGGCCGGCGGACCTGCTCCCCTCGCTGCGATACGAGAGCCCCGATGACGGCAATCCCGATGATCGCACGGTCGCCGTCGTGCCGCTGCCGGCCGACTTCGGGCCTGGGCAGGAGGTCGTGCTCGAGAGTCGCTTCGCGGCCGATCTGCCCAAGGCATACCGGCGCACCGGTTGGGGACCGGGCAACTTCTTCATGATGGCGCAGTGGTTCCCCAAGCTCGGCGTGCTCGAGGACGGGGACGCCGGAGAGGCCCGCTGGAACTGCCATCAGTTCCATGCCTGGACCGAGTTCCATGCCGACTTCGGGACCTACGACGTGCGCATCGAGGTGCCGGCAGGCTGGCCGGTCGGGGCCACCGGCAAGCAGGTCGAACGCAAGGACGTCGGTGGGGGCTACGAACAGGTGCACTTCGTCCAGCGGGACGTGCACGACTTCGCCTGGGTCACCGACAAGGACTACAAGGAACATGTCGAGGAGGCCTATACGCCGGCCCTCGACCCGCGCATCTCGTCGATCTACGAGAAGGTGCTCGGGTACGACCAGCAGCAGCTCTCGCTGACGCCGGTGCGCATCACCTACCTGCTGCATCCCGAGAACGATCGCAAGTACGTGCTCGAACGGCACAAGAAGGCCGTGCACGTGGCGCTGGACTTCTTCGGCTCGCGCTTCGGCCGCTATCCGTATGCGACCCTGACCGTCGTCGATCCCTGCCGGGACGGGCCCGGGCGCGGGCTGGGCGGAGGCATGGAGTACCCGACCCTGATCACCTGCGGGATGCCGCGCTTCCCGCATCCAAGGCGACTCTCCCCCGAGGGAGTCACGATCCACGAGTTCGGGCACCAGTACTGGTACGGGCTCTCTGCCAACAACGAGTTCGAGGCGGCCTGGCTGGACGAGGGGCTCTGCTCCTTCTCCGAGAGCCGCGCCCAGGACCTGGCCTACCGCGAGCGCCTGCCCAAGCTCGGGGTCGGTGATCCGGTCTCGGTCCGGCCCTTCGGTCCCTGGTTGATCAAGGGCGAGAAGCCCCTGGGACTCGGAAAGCTGCCCTTCGGGGACGGGCCCCTGATCGGTGGGCTGCTCGGAGCCGCGGAGAAGCGTCTCGGCAAGGATTGGATCGGCAAGGTCTCGTTCGACGGACGCCTGCTGCCCTCCCTGCCCGAGATCGACATCCTGCGCGAGATGCCGATCTGGGGGCAGGACCGCGACCTGCCCTGGATCAACCTGTACGCGGATCGGAGGCGAGCACTCTCGGTGCCATGGATCGATCCGATCGATCGCTTCGCCTGGACCTATGCGGACCGTCGGAGCTACGGGAACAACAGCTACTCGCGGCCCGCGACGGCCCTGGCCTCGCTCGAGCGCTACCTGGGTCCGGAGCGCTTCTGGCCGATGATGCGTCGCTTCCACGAGCGGGCGCGCTTCGCGCATCCGGGACCGCGTGACTTCTACCGCACGGTGCGGGAGTTCGGGGGGCCGGAGGCCGAGCGCATCGCCGGGGACCTGTTCCGGTCGACCAAGCGCCTGGACCACGCCATCGAGGTCGAGGATCGGCCGGGCTGGTCCCTCGAGGGCCACAAGGACGAGGCCACGACGCAGGAGGGCGAGATCGGACGCGCCTTCGTCGTCACGGCCAAGCGTCTGGGTGAGATGGTCGTGCCGGTGACCGTGCGCTTCGTCCACTGGAAGGACGGAAAGGCCGTGAACCACGACGAGCTCTGGGACGGCCGCGACCAGGCCCCCTGGAAGCGCTGGGTCCTCGGCCCCGGGATCCTCGCCGAGCGGGGCGAGCTGATGCAGGTCTACATCGATCCGCCGCGGCCCGAGCTCGAACCCTATCGGGGTCCGGCCGGCGTCTGGGTCCTCGATGACAACCTCCTGAACAACGCCTGGCAGAACTACAAGAACAAGCGCGTCGGCCGCAAGCGGCTCCTGCGTGCATGGCTCTGGTCCCAGGCCCTCGGGCAGTTCTTCGGAGCCATGGGATGAGCCAGGTCGACCTCCAGGAACGCAGCATGCCCTCCCGCATCGGTCAGCTCGAATCCCTGCTCCTCGGGCCGCTCTGCTGCCTGAGGATGCTCGGGGCCCCGATCGTCCTCGGCCTGGTCTGGCTCTGCCTGGCCCTGTTGCCGGTGGCGACCTTGATCCCGATATACGAGTCGCTCAACGAGGCCCTGGCCCGCACGCCGCTCGCGATCGGGCGCGAGGGGCAGGAGCTGATCCGGGAGTGGGCCGACCGCAATCCTGATCAGGGATCGCTGAACCCCCTGTTCCCCTTCCTCGCGGCCCTGGTCTTCACGCTCTTCGCGCCGGGCCTGATGGTCTCGCTGCGCCGGGGCCGGGAGCGTCGCCTGCGCCTGGGTGAGCTGCTCGGAGCCTGCGGGCAGTGGTTCCCGCGCTCCTTCCGCAGCCTGCTGCCCTTCCTGGCCTTCGTGGTCCTGTGGACCTGGGTCTTCCAGGCCTTCCTCCGGCCCTGGGTTCTGGAACTCGAATGGGTGCGGGCGACCGAGAGACGTCACCACTGGACCCGAACGGGGCTCGCGGGGATCTACCTGCTCGGCTACGCCAAGGTCCTGATCCTCCGTCGTCTGGCACTGGCTCGGCTGGTCGTCACCGAGCGGCGCTCGGCGCTGCTGGCCTGGGGTTGGGCCATCGGGCACTGGGCCCGGCGCTGGCCCTGGATCCTGACGGCCTACTTCGGCTGGCTCCTGATCTGGGCCGGCCTGAGCCTCGGCTTCTCCTTCGGACTCGACCGACTCGATGCCTGGGAGGCCGTGCGCTGGCCGGAGAAGACCCCCTGGCTTTCGATCCTCGCTGGCGTCCTCGGGACCCTGCTGCTGACGGCCTGCAACCTGGCCTCCCATCTGTTGGCGCTCCGCATCGTCGAGGACGACGAGGCCTTCCACCGGCCTGCGCCGGTGCCGGCCGCCCTGGCGAGCGAGCCCGTCGAGGCCGGGACGCCGGCCCCGGACCAGGAGCTCCGATCGGGGGCCGCCTCGAGCCGACCCGGGGAGTTCGTCTCGCCGAGCCCGGGGGGAGAGGCCAGTGGGGCCAGCGGAGCTGCCACCGTGGACCCTGCCGCCGAGGCCCGCAAGGGAGCCCAGGAGAAGGCCATGGACGAGCTCTTCAGCGACGGCTTTGGGGAGGATCGGGGCGAGGCTCGCTCGACCGGGGCGAGCTTCGGCGAGACGGCCTTCGAGGACGAGGATGCCGGGAGCGAGGAGGAGCCCGAGGACCAGGACTCGCCGGAGGACGAGGAGCCGCGTAGCTTGGGCGGCCCTCCTCCCGCGAACTAGGTCCCCAGATGCGCCACACCAAGCTCCTGACCCTCCTCCCCGCCCTCCTCCTGGCCGGCGAGGCCAGCCTCCTCGCCCAGCAGGCCCATCGCCCGGCGACCTCGGTCACCGGGGCCCGGCCGCCCAGGCTCTCGGTCGATTTCCACAAGGGACGTCGACAGGAGCTGATGAAGCGTGTCGGCGGGGGCGTGATCCTGTTCCGCGGCGACGTGGACACGCGGCGCAACACGCCCTTCGTCCAGGAGCACCACTTCTGGTACCTGACCGGCGTCCGGGATCCGCATTGCGAGCTGATGCTGCTGCCAGAGTCCGGGGAGTCGGTGCTCTTCGTGCCGCCCTTCAGCCGCATGAAGGCGCGCTGGGACGGCGACAAGCTGCGGCCGGGCGAGAAGACGGCCAAGCGATTCGGCGTGAGCCGCGTCGTCGCCGCCAGGACCCGCAACCCGGCCTCGAGCTGGTTCGCAGAGGTCGACGCCGCCCTCGAGGCGGCCGAGAAGAAGGTCCTCTGGATCTGCGCGCGCCCCGAGGAGCCCTCGAGTGGATCGCCGGACTACATCGGTCGCTTCATCGCCAATCAGAAGAAGGACCTCCTCGACGGTCGTGGCGACCGGACCGACGCCTTCAAGGCCGCGTTGCAGAAGCGCTATGGCGACCGCGCCAAGGTCCAGGACCTGACCCGGGAGCTGTACGCGATGCGTGCCGTCAAGACGGCCGAGGAGGTCCGGCTGATGCGCTACACGAGCCGCGTCGCCTCGATCGGCATCGCCGAGGCCATGAAGGCCGCTGCTCCCGGGCAGAAGGAGTACGAGCTCGGCGCCATCGCCGACTACACCTTCCGCCGCCACGGCGCCCAGGCCATCGGCTACACGCCCATCGTCGGAAGTGGTCCCAACGGTTGCATCCTCCACCACTGGCGCAATGACCGGACCATGAACAAGGGTGATCTCGTCGTCATGGACTTCGCCCCGGAGATCGAGGGCTACACCTCCGACGTGACCCGCACCTTCCCGGTCGGGGGCACGTTCACCAAGGAAGGACGCAAGCTGGTCCAGGACGTCTGGGACTCGCAGAAGGCCATCCTCGAGGCGATCAAGCCCGGTGTGACCTTCAGTCAGCTCTCGCGCATCGGCAACGGTCTGCTGCTCGAGCGCGGCTACAAGCCCGGCGTCCACATCCTCCACGGCCCCTGCCACTCGGTCGGCATGGCCGTCCACGATCCCGGCCTCCGCGGTCGCCTCGAGGTCGGCATGATCTTCACGGTCGAACCGGGTGCCTACCTCGTCGAGGAGGGCATGGGATGCCGCATCGAGGACGTCGTCCTGGTCACCGAGGACGGCTACGAGATCCTCTCCGACGGCTGCCCGAGCCATCCCGATGAGATCGAGAAGCTCGCCCGCGAGAAGGGCCTGGTCGCGCCGCCGATGGGCAATGGAAAGTCGGGGCTCGAGAAGAAGGCGGGCGGCAAGAGCCGGCTCTGAGGGCGGAGCTGAGCGGCCCGCATGAGCCTTCTGGGGCACTCGTTCCTGCCCGAGGGCGGGGAGATCGATGCCCACTTCTTCGAGGACGCCCTGACGGGTCCTCCGCGCCTGCTCTACCGGGTGGTCCAGATCGATGGTGCAAGCCTCGAGTAGGAGGGGGAGAGGGTGGCCCTCTCGATGTGCTGTGGGTGGATCCATCGGAAACCCAGGAGCATACGGGAGCTGGAACGTCCTGGCCCCTCCGACCGAAGCATGAGAAGACGGTTCCCCACTCTTGAAACTGTCCTCGTACGAACTGGCTGCAGACCTGAGCGAGCTGGTCCGGATGGCCTCCTCGCACAAGCTCGAGCTCTGGGATCTGGAGGGAGAGGCGCAGTACCGGGAACTGCCCATGCCTCGCATGCTGGAGGATGAGGAGCTCGATGTCCTTCTCGATCCCGATTGCCAGCGGGCAGGACAGACCGCGCTTCTTCTTGTCGAAGCCCTGATCGACGTCAGTTGCCTGGAGTACCACACCAAGATCTGGACCGAGCTTCCTGAGGGCATCCTGCTGCTCCCCCTCGAGCTGATCGAAGGACCCTATGACATCTTCGAGTTCGAGCAGGTGAAGGAAGGGCCCGTGTTCAGCGACCGGATCGATGCCGGGTTGTGGGCTTTCGATCGGCAGGTCGACATCGTCGACCTCGACCAGGAGTGGCTGGACCTCGCCAAGGACCCCGAGTGGATCCTGCTGAGCGAGCTCGCGGAAGAGGCCGCGACCGGCGTCATGGCATGGCTCGAAGCCAAGGCCCACGTGGTCTCGTACCTGAGCTAGCCCTCAAACAAGCGCGCCCCGGTACTTCAACTCGATGGGTCTGCCCGTACACACCGCAGCTGTTCGGCCG
>WURV02203048.1:0-11524 GCA_011762755.2 Epimenia babai
ATAATAATGATAATAATAATGATAATAATGATAATGATAATGATAATAATAATGATAATAATAATGATAATAATAATGATAATGATAATAATAATGATAATAATAATAGTAATAATAATAATAATAGTAATAATAATAATAATAATAGTAGTGATAGTGATAGTGATAGTGATAGTGATGGTGATGGTGATGGTGATGGTGATGGGTGTGGTGATGGTGATGGTGATGATGATGATGATGATGATGATGATGATGATGATGATAATAATAATAATAATTATAATAATGACGGTGGCGGTGGCGGTGGCGGTGACGATGATAATGATAATGATTATGATGATGATAATCATAATAATAATAAAAATATATATATTTTAATAAGAACTTTTAATCTATTAGAAACTCAGAAGTCATTTGAGAAATCGGGTGACGGACGGTCCGGGCCGATTGACGATGTTCAATTAGCACATTATTTCACCCAATTTGCTGCGCTCACTCAAAATGATTTATTAGAAATAATCTATCAAAATCCTGTAAAGACATCCGGTATTAATCCGGTACCTAAAATTCTCCTTAAATCTTCTTTGCCAGTTTTAATTTAGTCTCTCACTTATTTACTCAATCTTTCCTTCTCAACGGTTATTTTCCCACAATCGCTCAAGATAGCTAATATCAGCCCACTTTTTAAAAAGCACAATTTATATTGTAATGTTTTAAAAAAACTACCGGCCTTTCTCCCATCTAACAATAATTTCCAAATGGGTTGAACAAACTGCAAATACACAACTTACCAAATATTTTACTACCAATCATCTTCTCTCGCCACTCCAATCCGCCTACCGCCCTTATCACAGCGTCGAAACTGCAACAATCTCTGTGTCCAACAACATACTGCAACATCTTGATTCTAGGAAATCAGTATTTCTATTTCTTCTTGACCTGTCGGCTGCCTTTGATGCGATCGATCATGCCATTCTAATTGATCGATTACGCCGGGACTTTGGTGTCAGTGGCACCGCACTTCAATGGGTCGAATCCTATGTTCAAAATCGTTCTTTTATTATTAATATAGGTACTCATGTGTCAAAGTCATACCCCATTCTCTATGGTGTTCCCCAATGAAGTGTCTTAGGACCACTTCATTTGGTTGCTACATGTGCCCTTTGCTCAATGTCATCCAAAAGCATGGTATAGAATGCCACTTCTATGCTGTTGACACACAGCTATGGTGTCCAGTCAACATTGACGATCCAACGGAACTCCGTTCTGCTGTGAAATCGGTGGAACTGTGTCTTCGCGATATTGAGCAATGGATGAACGCTAACAAACTGCAGGTAAATCCTTCCAAAACTGAATTTGTATGCATTACCTCGCCTTTTCAACAAAAAAACCACTCCCTAGTATATCAATAACATTCAGTAACACTAGCATCTACCCGTCTTTATCGGCTAAAAATCTTGGTGTAATATTCGATGCACATCAACACATCTCCAATTTAACCAAAATAAGTCTACATAATAATCAAGTTTATTTCTGAATACCTTAACCCGACTCTCACGAAAACATTGGTCCATGCCTTCATCACCTCCCGGCTAGACTCGTGCAATTCTCTTCTCGCCAATCTCCCAAAATATAACTGTCTCATCTGCAAAAGCTTCATGACTCAGCAGCTCGAGTTCTCTGCAAAATTCCACGCCGCCTTCACATCACTCCTGCCTTGCAGTCTCTTCACTGGCTTCCCATAACCTTTCGGATAGCCTACAGTTTAAGATTGTCATGCTTACCTTTAAATGTTTAAATCATATTGCTCCTATGTATCTAATTCATAAAATATCAGTGCACAAATCAATCCGTCTTACCCGCAAATCCAATGCCATTACTCTTGTCCCGAAACACAAACGTGCACGGTTTGGGGGACGGTCATTTGAAGTTATTGCTCCTACTTTCTTTAAGAAACTCTCCCTTATATCAGAAACACAAAAAAAAATCGCTCGAGCAGTGTAAGACCCACATTAAAACTCATTTGTTTAAACTGGCCTTTGAGTAATTAAAACCAATTTGTTTAATTAACCGTTATTCAGACAAAATAAATATAAATGATAATATATATTATGCGCATTTTATCCCTTGTTCCCTCATACATTTGTTATTTTTTAAATTATTTTTGCATGTATAGCTATTGTGGTTGATTGTGTTATTTAAGAATTGTAGTTTTTGCTATATCTTTATCTTTATTACAGTAATATGTTTACGTGTATATTTTTATAAAATTATCATTGTGCAGTGTTGCTGACAACTAAATACTGCTATAGTGGAACTATAAATTATTATTATAAAATTATCTTGTAACCGGGTGATTAGGTGATACGCGAATCTTTTTTGTTGCTAATTTTTTTCGTATGAACTCCGTCTGGATATGGCATACACGAATAAAACCCACATCGTTTTCTATGCGCATGCACTAGCCCTCGTTCTCTTCCGTTTTTCTACTGGAGCGAATCGCACATACTCTGAGAAGAGAAATCTAAACTCTTCTCCACCGTCCTTTGTGGTTTCAGTTTTCCCTCGTACTGCATTAGAATTCTAAACAAAGCATAGCGAATCGGGGATTTCGCAGTGTTAACATTATAGAAGCGTACTCGCTTCATAGAAGTAGAAGTACATTATAGCAGCATACTCACATCATAGAACTCACATCATAGAATTCTCAGTATTAGAAGAATAGAAGCACAGTACATTACCGCATCGCAGTACAGTTATAATTCGCAGTACAGTTAGAACTTGCATCTACATTTACGTAGTGTGAATATTCCGAAATAAAAAAATATACGAAGAAAAAAAAGAAGTGGAGTCTAGGTTAAATTACTTTATTTTCCCCTATTGTTTCCCGTGCCAGGCTACAGTATCATTGACTTCATATGTGTAAATATCTGTAAATGATGATGAGCAATGATGTTAACTAATCATTGAATCTCCACTATAAAATGATTTCTGCGTACTATAATAATTATAATGATTTTAATTTTACAACAACTGAAAGGTGTGATATAAACTATTGTGAGATTTTTTCATCTAAACTCTCTATTGTGTGATCTGTGAGGACATCATTGTAATACACTAATTCACTGTTAGTTGATACTAATGATGCTGATGATGATACTGATGATGCTGATGATGATGATGATACTGATGATGCTGATGATGATAATGATGATACTGATGATGCTGATGATGATAATGATGATACTGATAATGATGATACTGATGATGATGCTGATGATGATGATGATGATGATGCTGATGATGATGATACTGATGATGCTGATGATGATGATGCTGCTGATGCTGATACTGATGATGCTGATGCTGCTGATGCTGATACTGATGATGCTGATACTGATAATGCTGATACTGATGATGCTGCTGATGATGATACTGATGATGCTGATACTGATGATGCTGATACTGATGATGCTGATACTGATACTGATAATACTGATGATACTGATGCCGATAGTGTTGATGATGGTGCTGATGATTATGCCGAGGATGCTGTGGATGCTGAGAATGCTGATGACGCCGACTCCGACAATAATAACAACGAAGACGATAACGATAGCGTTAACGAAAACGATAATGATAATAATAGTAAAGCTTATTTAGAGTGCCGAATTATCGCTTGGTCAATAATGACAAGATGATATCGACGACACTTTACAATGTTACGACTTAAAAACATAAACTAATGCAGTTATGTCCAATTTGAGAAGTACTGCAATGCCTAGTGGTGTTTTTAAACTTGTATAAACTTGTCTCATATACAAATACTGTACTAACGGTGATAACTTTAAATTATGAAGAATTAAATGTAAATATGTAAAACAGTGTGAATTAAGACAACACATCGCAATTGTGCAGTAAGTCTACGTGTAAGCACGAGTGAAAAGAGTTTTGAATTTGGATTTTAAGATGTTGAGAGTGGGAGACGTTTTCATGTCAAGAGGGAGAGCATTGAAAAGTAGAGCGGAGTTGAAGGTGAAAGTACGAGTGTGAGTGAGAAGACGAGCTGCGCTGTTTTGGAGCTTCTGGAGTCGTTGAATAAAACAGGCTAGTAAGTTAGTCAGAAGGAAATTGCAGTTATCAATACGGGCAGATAAAGCGTGAACGAGCGTTTGGCAGAGGGTTGAGTTCAAATATTTTGAAATAGACGGGGTTTTTTTAGACTGTTTTTAGCCATATTTGATGACGTGGCTGATGTGGTTTCTGAAGGTGAAGTGAGTCGAATGTGACACCTAGGTCACAGGCAGTAGCAGTAGAAGTTATGGTAGTGTCATCGAAAGAAATGGAAATTATCGGTGGAGGTGTACGACGGAAGGGCGAGGAGATGAATAAGAGTTTAGTCTTGTCTGAGTTAAGCCTCAGTGTATTGGTCAGTATGAACTGAGAAATGACATGAAGGCAGTCGGAAATTTGTGTGAGCTTGGTTGAAACTTCTGATCGGTTATCAGGATTTACGGGTAACCACAGTTGGATGTCGTCGGCAGAGAAGTTATAGTGGATACAGTTTCTTTGAGTAATGTCACCGAGGGGGTCCGACTACACTGCCTTGGGGAACTGGAGAATTAATAAGCTGATGTGTTCATTCTATGCAGTAATTATTATAGAATTTCTTACATTGACTCGACCACAGCATATTTTCGTGCAAGAGTATAGTTGAAACTAAGAATAACTTTCACAACCGATACACCAGAAAACTGCAATAGCAATAAGTTAATACCTGACGGGCTTATAAATAACACAAAACTTAATCACACACTACATATCACTAAAAAAAGTTTATACCAGTAATTCCCGCCCATGGAACTTTCATGAATTCGCCGATCTGGATCCATTTCGCGATTTGCCACTGTACTACACTTCTGTAGATATACGCCTGAATCGAAGATAGCTTATAATAGATAAGACTTGTTGACAACTGATATTAAGCCTGCCACGAGATAAAGTTTGCTTTATCAGGAGCAGCGACATTTATTTACAATATCTACCAATCAGTGGTACTATTGTTAACAGTAGCACTGTTATTGGCCCAGTTTTCAACATAATCTGCTGTAATAAAATGTAATTTCATCGCTGTATACCACATTATTTCGCTGTATACCACATGATTCACAGTGCCTTGTGCAGTAACTATATACTACACCATCATGCTGAGTGTGGATGTTCCCGATATAGAGGTAACAGCACTAGAAATTATGTTATCAACGAACTGTTCATATACGATGTAAATTTTGGAATTATCAGAATTAATACATAAGCCATTAAAACTTTGTCCTTTTAAATACTTTAGTTGCTTAGAAACAAATTATCTACAAAATAGTGTACAATCACAAAATAAGACTAATCGAGTACAGAGTAGGCCTACTGTCTAAATACAATGGTAAAAATTCACATTGGTGGATCTCAACACCCCCCCCCCCCGAATTCAATACATCAACAATGGCACATCGAGGAATTTGCAGATATACTCTAGCGGGATTTGTATACTTTCTGATTTTTTCGATTAAATATGGCGGCGAGTCAGCGTAATGAAGAATAACGACGGTGAATAAGTTGATTATTTGTCGGCTAGAATAAAGGTTGAGTATACAAAAGTATACTAATACAAGACTCAAGGGGTGTGTGACCATCAGGTAACACCTATCGTTAACTTAGTGAATCGCTGCTGTCAAAAAGCAACGAGCAATTTTGATTCAATTTTGCTCAGGCTATAATGGCAGCTACAAAATGGCTATATTTTAGTACATATGAAATGGGCTTCCATTAATCCTTACTAAATTAGCCTATATTGTCCGAGTTAGTACCGTTCTATCTGTGTGGAACTAGGTCATCAACTGTAACCACACTGTCCCGGATTGTATTGTAATACGCTCGACTATTGTCAAGGGGTCTAGCTGTTACCATAGCAACGCGACCGGTTTAGGGGTTGCCAAGAACAGATTTCTATTAGTCGGCGGCAATTGCGATTTGTTAGGGCGCACGTTATATTGATTATAGCTGGCCGAACTATATAAGACTGTAATAATGTCGCAAGCAGATAAAAGGGATAAAAGAAACACCGATGATGTCTTTCCTGGTATTGCACGTGACAGTAAACTAGACAAATTCACAACACAAGAGAGATCATGTAGCCAGGAACGAAAACGAGCACGAGATAGCAAAGAGTCGGTGGATTCTGACTCTGGGGACAGTGTGACAGTACAAAGCCAATTTGCCCTAATGCGTGAGATGAGACATTGGTTTGACAGCATCAATGTCAGACTCTCGAATATCGAGACGAGGATGAACGGACAGGATTGTAAATTAACAAATAAACTAGAGGAACAGGATCGCGAAATTAAAAAAATTCTCGACACAGTTAACGGATATCAAACTAAAATCATCGAGTTAGAACGAAGTCAAGAGAAAAGGCGGCAGACAATAGAAAAGCAGAACTCTGAGATAAAGGAGATCCGGGGACGAATTTTAGACCAGGAAGCTAGACAACGCCGCTGTAATCTTATCGTTTCTGGGATTCCGGAAACGGATGGTGAAAACTGCACCCACAAGCTGAAAGATGTTTCGCGAGAAGCTGGGGCTTACAGCGGATAAGCTTGGTACGATACGTTTTCATCATGTACACCGCCTGGGTAGGAAAGAACAAGGGAAGCATCGACCGATTATACCAGCGTTTGTGGAGTTCACAGTGAAGGAGTTGGTAAAAAGTAAAGGCTCCTGACTTCGCGACAGTCAAATTAACATGTTCGACGACTACCCTGTGGAGATTAGAAAAGTGAGATCTCAGATGATGGACGATGTTCGCGCGGCAAGGGAGAAGGGCAAGCGTGCAGTTATCGCGAATCCGGTTCGGCTTATCGTTGACGGACGCTTGGTTAGAGAGATCAAGCTTCGTGACCTTTAGGGGTGCGACGGGGTATCGAATAGTGATAGACGATTGGCTTCAACACAGGATAACACTAACTATCGAAGAGTGCACAAAACAAGGGCAACTTATGCCACTGGGATTACCTCCCCTATTCATATCCAAGGGCATAATTTCGTAGCTATAACCGATAACTCTAGGGTCGTTAATAATGTTGGCTCAGGGTCGAGCGTACGTGTTGTTTCGTTGAATGTCTGCGGGCTACGGCAGAAGCTGAGGGGGACCCAGATTGAGGATCTTGCTAGCAATTATGACATCGTGTGTCTACAGGAAACAAAAACGGCAAATTGTGATAGGGTAGGTATTACGGGATTTGTTGAAAAAGTTGCGTATGGAAAAGAGATTAATAATAAATCAGGCGGGATAACAATATATATAAGAGACGCTATCGCTGGTCGGGTTGAATTTTTGACTGGGAACGCCGGATGTTGTTTATGGTTCGCCGTCAATGGGTTATGTGTTCGGGTCGTCGCTAGTTGTGAGTTGTGCAGTGCCCATGCAGCTAAAAACTTGGTCGGCGCGTTCATTTGAGTGACCTCAGTAAATGCGCGATGTCTCGGTCGCGAATTGATGGATTTTCATGGTTGACCACTCTTTGGAAAGAGGAGAGATGTACCTTGTACCTTTCCAAAGATATATATTACATTAATATTTGACATGATGGGCATCCCCCAGGGCAATTAAAAAGGGGGGACATTTTTTTGACTCGCACTGTATATATATATATATATATATATATATATATTGCACTGCGCTATATACGTCGCATTTACCCCATACCCTCCCCTCCTTAGGCCATATAACTTCCTGCCTGTTTCGTGTTCGGAAAACTGCATGCCGAATTGTTATGAATAAAAATGTAAATTCTGTCGGATCACCCCCTCCCCTCGATCAGTCTCCATTGGCTTCTGATTAATGAGAGAATTTACTTCAACGTTCCCGTAATACCGTGAATATGTTAATAATCTCGTTGAATTCTATATTCCAAAACGCTGTCTGCGGTCATGTGACGCATACACCGCTGTGATTTACCCATGTCGTCTTATCACATCTGACGGAGTCTATTAGATAGACGCTCTTTCTCCCGTGCAGGTCCAAATTTGTGGAATGCCTTCCGAATGTGATTGCGACAGCAGACATCTCGAATCCTAGCTAAAGACGTATAATTTACGGGCTTTAAGATGTGCTATATTTTTTGTAATTCAGCTATGTTTTTAACTTAAGTTTACATCATCTGGAAAGTTAAAAGGGCACACCAAGTGACCCTATTTGTACCTTAATGCCAGTGTTAAATGTATGGTCAGCACGGATTTTGTCTCATGTGAACAAAGAGAAGACGACATGGGAATGAATTTAAATGCGTAATATTTGGTTGTGATCCGGTTGTCCACGTGATACGGACAAAATGTCGGCGTCCCGAGTTTTCGGGTCCACTTTTCATGTAAAGTTACTCTTAGTAAAAGTTTTAGTGTTTCATGATCAGAAATTCATCGCTAACACCTTTATTATGGCATAAGTGTCGCGCTAAGCCGTTATTAATTATGTATTCTGGCCATGTGACCCCAACGAACATATATCGAACGGTCGTTTTTTTCCTTAGAAAATTATTTATTAATGACAGTAATAATTACTGAGTTAACCGCGAGATATAAATATTAGTTACTAATTGAGAATCAATATTTTGAAAAACCTCCATTTTCGACGTTTCATTGTTCTTTTCATGCTATCTAGTTTTTCTTCTATAATATTGTGTTGGGATGTGGGAACAGGAGTGAGTTCGTAACATACCGTAGTCTGATTTAAAAATGAATGAAGATAAATTACCCATTAAGGTAAGTCAATGCTCTAGTACTATTTTCTTTATTTTAGCGATTTAAAATTGCTTATACATGAGTTTCAGTTTTATTGTGGTATGATCCAGTTTATTACGTATATTTATCTGTGAGGGTCCGCCCTGGTGCATGCTCGTTAGTTCATATTTATATTTCCCTTTGCTGTTACTATATTTTCTCAGCATAGGCCAGAATTGTTATATTTTGTTACGCTCTGATACGTTGCCGAAATTGACACGAACGAAGTGATTAAATTCCATGTCCAGCTTTATTTCATCTATTATGTTGCCAATTTCCAACACGTCATGTTGAAGTGTTACCAATGTACTAGCTAAAACTTTAAATCCGTGCAAACAACCATTTAAAACAATTACTTCAAACAGCCATTTAAAAACAGCCACTGGCAAGATCAAAGTTCAAGCACAAAATTTTATTAGTATGCTAATATAGTGTATCGATGTATAAAAAGATACCACTTTAAATTGACCTGCCATAATTAAGTTTAGTCATTGCCTAATGAAAAATAGTTACTAATATATATACCTTAATGGCTGTTGTCTTTCTGCGTTTGACTCTATGTTGTGGTGTCTTTATCTTAATTTAAGCCATAGTTAACTAAATTCCACCTACTAGACCAACTCCACCTGCAGAGTTTCGCTCCAGGAACGCCAGTGAAATATCCGTTCATTTCACCCAGTATTTATACTCTTGAGACAGCATGTTTTAGAAGCTCGCGAGTTCGAAATCCAAAGCCATTTAAAATGTTAACAAAAAGAATTCGCGCCCAAAAACCTCTACTTAAACTCTACATTACAACAATGTGAATACTTATCGCTCATAAAGTGCCACAGTTTCATGGTGACCAAGTTGCGATAATCATAGCTCGCAACGGGGCGCACGTAATATTAATGCCGCGGCGGGCTGTGTGTGTCATTAGGCCTTGACATACAACAGAGCAATTTAACAACTTTACTCATGAATTACAGTCCCACTTTCACATGTTACATATCAATTCATATTTTCCAAATGTACCTCTCAAAAGTGGCAACTGTAAAAATATTTTTCATTGACTCAAATTTTATAGAAATGTAAAATTACTTTAGATTTTACTGAAACGAGATAGGTGACCAAGTAAAACTTTTCCCGAACTTGTTGGTGGATTGTAACATCAGTATTGATATGTTGGGAGCCAAAATATGAGGGGCTTGTATGCTTGTTGTAGCTAACTTCTTATAGCGTCTACACTATACTTACTACCTGTGTCGTTTTTCGGGCTGCACCCTTGTATACATGAGGGGATGGGTAGCCCTTGCAGTGTGATCCTGATATTGATGTGTTCTGGATGCTCGATGAATGGTTGCTATGTCGCTTACCTCCCCGCTATGTCGTGATCCCATTGTAAATAACCATTAACTCTTCATAGACATAGCGGAGTGTGCGACATATGTAGCCCGTATGTAGATTTTTGGAACCAGTGGTGTGGATGGAAAGCCAATTGTCTGCCCAGGCTTGGTGGGTCTCTAAGACTAGGTGTTTTTCCCCTACCAATCATAAGTGAGCCTAATTAAATTGTCGCGATCACCACATACGTAATAGGCTAGCTTTGTGGAGGGCCAAGGATGGCCTACGCAACTATTACCATGGTTATCAGCTAATAAATACTTAAAAACAAGATCAGTTTGTTGTTTGTGCCAGCACAATTTGAAATAGGCAGGAAACCCTGAAATTCCACATATGCGAGCGCTTCTTAAATGTACTAGATATTTTTATTACAGACGAATTCAATCACAGATGATTACATTGTGTACTGGAATAACAAGCTGGGCACAGGTGTGAGTGGGCCCGTCA
This sequence comes from Epimenia babai, assembly GCA_011762755.2. Taxonomy (NCBI): domain Eukaryota; kingdom Metazoa; phylum Mollusca; class Solenogastres; order Cavibelonia; family Epimeniidae; genus Epimenia; species Epimenia babai. The sequence goes on from WURV02203048.1 coordinate 10,660, forward strand.
GGTAATCGAGTTATTACAATAAGTACGGTAGATAGATTCGTTTTCAAGTTTGTTTCATCGAAGACGAACTTGTTACTCGATATCCGTATTGGAAGCCTGCTTTATATTGCCTACTGCACACCCAGATCTCATAACTTTAGGTGTTGCCATCAACATCTGAATCACAGCCTCGTCGGAGGGAAAAGTCCTTAAAAGACATGGCTTGGTCCACCCAGACCTCATTGGTCAATGGAGTTAAGGGTGATTTTTGCCTCAAAATGCCTCAGTTGCTAAAGTCAGGGTTAAACAATGGGTTTTCAGAATTCCAGTAATCCTTCTTTCTTTGTCATACAGCTACGATGGCAACGCACGTCTTTTGAGAAAAGTACATAGTTATTCAAGTAGTTTTCTTTGTTAGTTTCAATCTTAAAAAGGTTTTTATTTTTGAAAATATCAACGATGAAGAAAGTACATAGTTCTTTAAAAAGTTTTCTTTGTTAGTTTCAACCTTGAAAGGGTTTTTAAGAATATCATCAACGATGTAGAACATCGCTGTTAATTTGAGCGAATTGCCATTAGCGGACTCACCCGTGCGTGTTGGATGTGACCTCAGACTTTGCAAGAAGCGATCCACAAACGAGCAGTTCGCCGTGAAATGCCTCGCCGACAAACCGCGGTCCCGGTGCGAGGTGAGACTCCACTGGCTGTGCGGCGGGCACCCGAACATCGTCGATATCTACAGGATTTACGCGAATGATGTCCAGTTTCCTCGAGAACAGCAACCAAGGTACGAGATAAGATATAAGATAAGATAAGATAAATGCTTTATTCAACACAGATATACAGATATATATACAGTATTTACAATTATTAAACACAAAAACAC
>WURV02203059.1:0-11524 GCA_011762755.2 Epimenia babai
CTGGATGAGTAAATCACGGCATTTAGATCATCAGCAACCGACGAGATTTTGGGGCGTTCACCGAATCTGGCTAATCCCCAACGCGACCTTTGTATGAAATACTGGCCAAATAGCTTTCATCTACCGATTTCCCAATTTCCCCATCGTTTCATTTCTCATTAACTTATATGTTTAAAATTAGCCTAATTTGATCGCTTTACTACAAAGTCATCTTGACTTCAGAGTCATGCACAAGCGTGCTCAACACAGAAGAACTTACTTTCAGATTTCGATGTATTGGCCTGATTTAGGTGACATTCATGGCCGAGTTATATCTGTTTCACTTCGGAATGGGACTATCCTCCGGAATTTCAACAATGGTAACATTGTTTTAAAAATATGATGGCTTGTATGGCGTTTTCTAATCATATAAAACTCATTCGTATCGCGGATGAAATATGTTACGTCAATATCACGGGGAAGTGTTAAATGCGAATGTACTGATGCAATAAATAAAAAAAATTGATTTATAAAAATGTCAACTGTAGGTCAACAGAATTGTTGAAAATGCCGATCGGCAAATGGCGTTATCAAATGACTACACTCATATAAACTTTGCCGTTATTACCATAGAATAATTCAAGGACCTGCTCTTTCAATTGACAATATACGACTGTGGGATAGAATAAAATATACTTAGCCGAGGTATACTTATCGCGTTTCATAAATGAAATACTTAATGATATTATTATATTATAATAGAAGTGTACAATAATTGGATTTTTAGGCGAAATAACTTTCTAGTCATAACCCGCTTGACATATTTTGTCTACATCAACCGCGTAAAATTAAGTCGGAGGCCGTCTCCATTTCAGACTCGTTCACGCTAAAACCATCGGAGTATGCAGACATCGAGTTTTTTTATAGGTATCATCAATCGGGGTTACAATATATGTCAAATAACTGGATATTCTCGTGGTTTTTATTGGGGAAATTGTCTTTCCATTGGGTAAAAATACAGTGGCGACAAGGTCTGGTACAAGGAGAATAATGTCAGCGCTGTCATATAAAGATGACGGTTCGATTGACGGAGTCTATATTTATCGATTGCTGGTACCTTTACATTACTCCAGCCGAGTCCTAACGTAACTTCCGTGATTTCGATCACCATGCGCTTAAAGCAGCCAAAGGGCTTAATATAATGAGATGTGATTAAACTTTTTATACGATATATGTCACGCATATCTTGATAAGTCACGATTAGTTCATAAAAATGACATGTCTTTCTATTTCTAGATCATTCTCGCATAATCTATCTGAGTCTTAGAATAATTCAGTGTTGGTAGCCCTATGCGTTTTGATTTATCACCAATTAGTGTTTCAAAATGCTTATTGAGATCAACATTCCTATTTTAATTGTTTCGTAATATTAAGATTTTTAAGAATATTAATGTTCTTTCTATGTCTGGTGATGTGGGTTACAGGGTTAGCCATATTGTATAAAACGAAAACTAACGGTAATACCGTATTTACTAGGGATATTACACCTGATAAGGTATACTTTCAGATGAAAGATTGTGTTGATCACAGGGTTAGTTAGTCAATAAGGTTTTACCTTCACTTTTCGTTTTCTTTCCGTGTTTAACATGTGAATCTGCGTTTGGCTAATTCACCTTATTTCACTGTCAGAGTGTAAACTACACTGAAGTGGTCTATACACGTAATAATATTGCTTCAAGTTGATGAATAGGTTATTTTCGCGAGTGATAGACTTGGGTGTTACATTGTTTTCAATCCTAAAAGTATTTTTCAAAGAATCAAGTGACTTCTGACTGGTTTAACCCTGCGATTTCAGGCGCGTGTGTTGGATTTGGAGCACACCGGAAGTTTGTAGCGGGGGAAGTGTAACAGTAATCAAATCGAGGGTCCTAATGGATTATTATAAAACAGCGTTAAGATTCACGAGGTTGTCGTCGAGGCAGCATCTCATTCTGCAAATCGCATTGAGCAAATACGTCGAGGAATTTTTTTGGTCGGAAATTTCTATCAATTCGTACAACTCAAAGATAGGCTACCATCTGTTGTACGCACGCTCCACCACCGTCTTAGAGATTGTGCTTGTGATTTTATGAATGTTTTATTTCGTATCGGTCTCAATTTGACTTTTTTCCATTGTGTATATTGTAAATATTTCTTATATTTTTTCCATTGTGTTATCTAACATTGTTAATCATGATATGTATACTGTACATGTAGATAACTGTATATAAGTTAGATCTATAACAGATTAACCATCACATCACCTTGCGCTATTAGGATGTTTTTACTAATGTTAAGTGTATGCTTGCTAGGCTGAAAAGTGCTTTTTAATCAAATAAATTTCATTTTCATTTCACTCTTCATTTCTTGAAACCCAAACCCTCCAGAAGCTGTCAAGACAGTCCGCAGTTACCGGGCAATGGCGGATCATCGATATTCCAATACGTCGGTCTGTGCAGTCAAAGCTCCCTCCTGGCTTGTATTCTGTGACACCGCGGTCAGGTAAAACGAAACATTAGTGACCGAAAATTGGTACCATAGACATAACTTTCAAAAGGGGTCCATTTTATATAGCCACGTTACTCATTTTTATGTGTTCCTCTTTTCGTGCTACCAGAGAATAAGATAGAAGCTTTTATATACCAAAATGTATCATGGCACCAGTTAAAATGTACTTGATACACGAAAGTTTGTGATGTTAATGGGGTAGCCAATGTGGTTCTCTGAATAGCTGGAAAGTAATGCACAAAAAACCTATACATCTGATAGGACTCGAACCCACGACCACCAGATAACCGGTCTGGTGCTCTACCAACTGAGTTACAGGGGACAGGACGCTTGTAGCTCAGTTGGTAGAGCACCAGACCGGTTATCTGGGGGTCGTGGGCACGAGTTCCATCAGCGGTATAGGTTTTTTCTGTGCATTTCTCTCCAACGAAAGTTTGTATTGATATTCGTTTCACTAATTCGAAAGTTGTTTTCTTTTTATTGTAATTTACGCCATAACGAATACGGAGAGGTACACCTTTTTAGGCCACACATAACATTATTTACAGTGCGTATCAAAAAAGGTAATGCGACTTCAAAGGGTTGCACCCATTTTACTTTTCCTTTCATGAATTCTCCAAATTTGGAAAACCGACAGTTAAACTTGGCCTTTTCGATAACGCTGTACTTGGTTATGTGTGGCCGAAGTGTAGTTTGGTAAGCAAGGTTGGTTATGTGTGGCCGAAGTGTAGGCTGGCGAGCAAGGTTGGTTATGTGTGGCTGAAGTGTAGGCTGGCAAGCAAGGTACCGATGGAAATGTGATGGGCTCCTGTCAGCTGGTATATCAAATGTAAAATTTCTCAAAAAGAACAAGACACTTTTCATCTTTTAAATTCGGATTACCTTTGTGGAACGACATGACATATTTAGAAAATGTAGTGGATAGGTGGGTGAATAATCAAACACATCTACAGAGCGTTCCGAAAAAGCAATTTTTTACCCATATCATGTATATTCGTTATATTTTAAATTTGTAGCAGGTCGTCCAAAAAAATCACTTTTTGGGACGCTCTGTGTAGTCTACAGCACAGTTTTTGGCAGTCTGGATGCAACTCTGAATGTTGCTAATGGAACAAATTTTCATTTGCTCATCATTGGAATATGTAAAAACGTCTGTGGAAAGTATTCATGTGTGCCCATAGGTAAAATAGTCAACAGTAATGAACGGGTGGGGGATTCACCCCGGGTGTTTTAGTGCTACCGTTGTGACAATATTTCCTTTAATTGCTACAACGAAGCAAATATATTAATGTTTCATTTTCAATAGCATATATAGAACGAAATATAACAATATTGAAGATGTTTTGACAAAAGCGAGCTTAGGTGCTACTTTATAATTTAAGTACAATAGCGCCTGGTTAAATCCCTATTTTTATAATAATTCATTTCATAACGCTTGCTTAATATTCAAGCACCAAAATCTTGCTCATTTCTGTGGAGGAAGGCGCGGGAAAAATCCTTGGTTCGCGCGGGTTCGAACTCGCAATCTGTCTCTGTCATGGTAAAGGCAGCGCTTCCTACCACCGCACCACTGGCGCCAACTGGCCTTTATGTTACGAATGTTGTCGCTAGTCACACGTATACCACGTTCGCAGCTGTATTTAATAAAACTCTATTACCAGGTACAATGGCGACAGGGACGCTTTAACGCATATCGCGAACAGTGACATCAAACGACAGCAGAGTATCGATCCGATCATCGCTCTACCATTGGCTGTGCGGCGTCTACTGTCGGCGTTATCTGTCGCGCCGAACTATCGAAAGAAGGGCGAGCTCAGATTCGTTCCTCCGAACTCATACACGACGCGAGTTAGTAGACTTAGTACCGTAAGATGTGATAGTTTGTCCCGGTCGAACGATTGTGACTCTCGATATATATCACATATCAATGGTTTTATCGTTTGGATTTTTATTCTTTTCGATAGAAAAACTCTTTTACGATATTCACAAGAGAGGCAAGACCGACATCATTTGACATTATTTAGGCGTCGCTTTCTCTTTTTTTATATATGTATGATTAGAAATCAAAATTAAATAAATATATCCTATAAAAAATAAGATTAGACGAACATCCGAACGATTATCATTAACATCGTCGTACGACGTCATATTACGCGATTTATTAAGGTTTCACTCAACTAGTCTATATAGATAATCCCATCTCGTTATATTGAACGAAGTTCTTAATCTAGTAGCGCAGTCTCCGCCGATCGATTGCTCGAGGAAACCAAGCAATCTTGAGACGTGTTTCCGCCCTCACCCACTGAACGGTGGAAGCTTCATTTTGCGACCATTGACGATCATCGATGAACGTGGCGTGCTAAGATCGACTTTTTCCGCGCCACACGCGGACCCATAGGTGATTTTTTCCACTTCGTCGTCGCTGGTTGGTATACCACAAGGCGCAGTGCTGAAGCCGACAGTTTTGTTAGAATCCGGTAAGTGGAATAACTATGTTTTTTTTTTCATTTCGAAACGCCTCATTTGCTGCATTAGAATAATAATTGTTTTATCTTCTCATGAATTTACACACACGATCCGTTGGACATAGTGCTAACAGCTTAATTAACTAGATTTAGGAAAGTAATAATGATGCTAATAACGATATTTAAATTTCGACTTGAATACAGGCTACCGCAATATTGTAAGGCACCAAGGGAAATACTGATGAACTTGAATTTACTGATATACTGATGAATTTGCATTTGTCATCCGCGCATGTATTTGTCTGTGTGTGCGTGCGTGTGTGATGGCGGGTTATATCGGAGAAATGCAGTGACTTGTGATATTGACTTGTATGAATGTCTGTGTGTGTTATATTTGTTTTGGCGATGCTGATTTCGGTGTACCATTACTCGTACGTTCAGTGTGAGTTCATATGGATATTGAAGCCTACTGGTTTTCAAGTTGAAGCATCAGGTCGGTGATGTTAACGTCTTTGAAGAAACTGTACGTATAGTCTGGTGAGTTGCTCACGTTGCGTCTAAATCGACTGATGAGACGCCATTTTTGTCGTAGTTTCATGTTGGTTAGTCCATTATTTGACATTTTGCGCATTATATGTAAATGCTCCCCGTCCTGCGATGTGTCATATAATTCATAGTGGCGGCTAATCGTCTAGACTCTAGACCTACAAGTATTCCACAACAGTGACTAAAAGAAGGAATGATAATTAGGATAGCCAATGTGGTTCTATAAATAGCCGGAGAGAAATGCACATCAGGGGTATAGGTTTTGTCCTGTGCATTTCTCTTCAGCTAAAAAAGAAATAACCTGATGTCATGTAATCTTATGTAAAGATTTTTTTTCCACACAGACCCCAAAATGCATATATGCCTACTCACTGAGCTTCACACACTAGACTGAAAATAAATTAATAAACACAAAATGAAAATGAAACCATGATCAAAATGCATCAATATGCATTATGTCCAAGCCTGTGGGTAAAGGTATGCCTTTTGCTGGCATGTCGATCAAATGGGGTGTTTGTCGCTCTAACAAATTATAAATTTATCATACAAATACAAATACATCTACATAAGCGCTATCCGCGTACAGGTACAACTCAGATGCTGCTGTTTGGTAATATTATTTGAAAGGTATCGATTTATAAAACATTATCCACAACAAATGCATGTCGTAGTTCTTTTTAATAAAAAGGTAGTACAATCCGACTGCAATTACTACAGGCGGTGACAACGAGGTATCGATCCTCGAGCCTATCGTGCTCCAGTAACCTCTCTCGCCCCGTAACGTGTTCTCTGACTACATTCTCTGTAATCCAAAAACTGATTCCAAGCTCACCTGCTGATGTTTTTGTTGACACCAAGTTTAGCAGCAACGTCTCATTATGTAGACTTTAGTCCCGCATCCATCGGATCTCAGAATAGCATCGAAACAATGTCAGCTTTTGTAAGCAGTAGAACGAGCGTTCAATGTACAGGGGTCAACGTGTAGCGCTGCTGGTACTGTACCTCAATCGTGAACGAACGTCTACCACTTAAGATCTCTGTTCATGAAAGAGCATTAATAGTATCAACAAGGCTGTTGCTGGAAATACAACTCAACTCAGCAGGCGTGGTAACTAAAGTATACTTTAACGTCGTCAAAACATGCAATCGTTTAACGTTCTGACAATTACTTTTCTCGGAAAGACAGCCAGACTCAAAGAAACAGCGCACTGTGAATATCAACTATACCTCATTTTAGTTACTGCGTTCAAAACCAAAACTCTTCACCCTGCTTGACAAGCGCTTATCACGGAGCCATTGGATCAAATCCGTGGATGACTACGTTCAGTTGAACGCATATAGATTAAAAGTCTCTTAAGGTCTTTACTGCAGTCAATAAAATGTTCAATCTTACAAAATTTAAAATTCGAAACGAAAATGGAAAAATTAATTAATGACAGTAAACGCTAAAGCGGCATTTATATTTGTGGGGCAGCACGTTTTCTGACGTCCCACAATTGCGATCTTTTGTGTCGCCACAAGTCCTTATATCGATTCACATAAAACCAAACATTGTAGTTGATGGCGCAGGAAATTTTAATCTTGGACGGCCTATTACGTTTTAGAGCTGTTGCTCACATCCGAAACGTGCGTCATAATCGAGTGCGTGGTTTTTGTTATGGATCGACATGTCGTTAACTTAATAGAAAATCAACATGTCACCAAGAAAATTGCGAACGTTCGTAATTCCCAACGCTCGTCATATTACGATAATGGCGTGATATTTCGTTTGAATACCAATAGACGCAATAAATATATAAACAACGCTAGCGTATGACCAATAAAGCACACCGGAGTTATTTTAGATAAGGGCTCTGAATTGAATCAGATTAGAAAACGTGCATACGCATGGCTGCATTGATTACATCTCACCCGATTATTCCTGCGACGCGACTAAATGAAACTTTCGAACTTTCCGCGAGATTGTGGTCGGTACACGCGGAGGATTAACTGCGGTAGTAAATCTTTTAACTCAACACTCAATCCGGCAAATTTTTTTACACGAAACGAGTTCAAGGGTGAATCTGGCGAAACCTGCTGTCCTAACGTTATGTTCATAATTTTAGTTCACTCGATAATCGAATATAATTTATTATATTTCAATCGCCCATATGGAAACAATTTTCCTTATGAGCATAGCTCGAAACCGAAAACCTTGATCAATATTTCTCGCTATTATTTCTGCTGAATTACCCGACAAACCTTTGTATTTTGATATCCTCCCTTATTCCAGATAATATAAGGCTTCTTCGACACGAAACATTACACGCATAGAGTTTTATCCACGTGTAGTTAACAGCAAGACTCATAAGCCAACTTCAATCGAACATGTTTCATTTTCACTTTAATCAACTAAATGGCCTGTTTCACAGAATACGGAGCGATCGACCACAAACGAGCGGATCGATTTGTTTGTTTTATAATGGTTTCTATACGGAGGACGGCAAGAGAGTGGAACTATTATATATCCAAGTTTGAATTGGACAAAACAGTTTATGAGGTTGCTAAAACAAAGCTAAAGTTATGCTAGAGTAAGCTAATAACAGTACAATTATGCCAAAGGGAACACGACAGAAACGCGCGAACACACACGCGCGCAAACACTTGGGTAAAACAAGCCAGAGACACGCTTGGAATGAACAGGGGAGTTAATAAAACTACTAGGTAAAACACCGGCCAAGGTCGCACTAAAGGAAGCTAAAACAGTACAATTCAACAAAAAGAATCAAGACACGGACGCACAGGCGCGCGCACACAGAGACACATACATATTCGACTAAGTCAAACAAACCAAGACGCCTTGTTTCATTCGATGAATGAGGACATTCGGGGACATCGCACTAATTGAAAAACCACAAATATATTTCGTCCAACGACGAATAATAATCATGGAGTGACGAAACTGAAAGGCATAGTGAAAAATAAACATACATACTGCCATTTCTGAATGGCACCGATTGGAAAACTTTGCTACCAATGCCGCCCATATCAATAACCTCCGGCTAATCGGGCTGGTACTGTACCACTAGGGTAAAGGGGCAGTTAACGTAGTGGTTAGAGCGTTTGATATAGAAGCCTGGGTTAATTCCAGCTCTAGCCTGTGGCAGTTTTTCGGGCAGAAAGCGCCTTAAACCGCACTACCAATGGCGGTCTGGGTAGCCCTTGCAGTGTGGTTCTGTTAGGGCTTTTCCCGCTGACATAGCTGTGCTTCAGAAGCTCTATGGATGGTCTCCATGTCGTCTTTCACCCCGCTTAGTTGTTATCCCATTGTGAATAACCATTAACTATCATAGACTTAGCGGAGTGTGCGACATATGTAGCCCGTCTGTACATGTTTAGAACTAGTAGCGTGTATTGAAGGTCAATTGTCTTTATCATGTTCCTTTAACTACATCGGCTAGTATTGTAAAGGGCCGGAATATGATGGCCTACGCTACGATTACCTTGGTAATCAGCCTCTCTTTGAATCGAACCAAATTGTTCCCCTCCGGTCAAGTATGCAAACTCAGTCAGGATTGTGGTCTAGTGTGCGGGAGAAAGCCGCAAATAGTCCCGTAGCATAAACCTTATTCGTTCGTTAAACAAAAGAGACAAACAACGGACATTCTTGGAATTTTTTCTCAACCCGAAGACTAGCTCCTTGTGGTCTTTTACTATTGAAGATTCCGCAATATCAACGTACCAACACGGGAGCTATGGTTTAATTCCATCGGCTTGATTTAACCAGCCTCCTTCGAGCGTCCGCGGGTCCGGTATGGTTAAATCTCCGACATTAAAAAAATTTTTTACCAACACGGGAGCTATGGTTTAATTCCATCGGCTTCATTTAACCAGCCTCCTTCGAGCGTCCGCGGGTCCGGTATGGTTAAATCTCCGACATTAAAAAAATTTTTATATCGTTTGATTTTCGAGTAGATTTTCTTCATTAGGAGCCAAAGCTGTTGGTAAATTTTGTATTGAGGCAGGAAAAGCTGGTGCGACGCGTGCTTTTCGCTTACATTCCAAATCGAACTGATATAAGGTCGTGCCCTTCTCATCGACATCGGCCATTTTGTCTGTTTGTTTGCGTACCGTTACTAAGCGAAAACAATGCGCAATCCCGTGATGCATCAAACTCGAAAATAGCTTATGAATATAAACCAATTCAAACGTTTGTCCTACGTCATGGCGTCATCCTTAACACAAGTATTTTGAAAACGTTCCTTAGTAACGCCATGTATTATTAATATTGCTATAATAAATTATATATGTTTTGCAATGATAATACTAATAGGAAAGTATAATTATCACAATGAGCATAAATATCCTGGTATTGTACGAACTGTTTCTTTATTGATTGTTTATTGACCGCTTTGCGACAGGCGGCGTGAAGTGTTAATATCGGTCAACAAAGAGGTCGTGTTCAAAATGTCACACGAGCCATACAGCCAATTCTGACCAAACAAGACGAGACATGCGCGTTCATGAGTTAGCTTTACCCTGTGTAGCCGTCAGAAACGTAAACACACGACCGTCTTGACGTTCTGAAAGTCGCCCGAGCTGATCGCTCGGATTTATGGGAAGACACGTTTTTTCATCCGATTATTAGATAGCGCCAAGACGAAATGTATTCGTCTGTATTACTAATTGTGCGTACCGTGTACATTTGCCACGCAGCGTGGTTTTTAAGTCGAGGGAAACAATTATTGGACGGGACCATCCATAAACGATCGCGTCTTTCATCGATACATAATCCTGATATTATTCCAGATTACTCAATTTTATTCGTTTGGTTGTATTAACAGGGTAGAAATGCGCAGACCATCACCTCGTCACTGGAAGGACCAGAATTGACGTCCGATCTCTTATTTCCGGGTTGGTGCTTGACTAACAGAATTACATAGGCAGACTTTCTTCGGCTTTTTTCCAGGTCGTGGGCTCGATCCCACAGGATCACGGTTGTGCTGCGTATTTAAGTCCCGTTATTTGTGAACCTTGGGACTATTACTACCACAAATCGACATTAATTTTATTTCCGAGTTGTGACACTGTATTGAAAGATCCGTACTATTGAACAACGCCATAACGTTGTCTCGTTCTGTCTCACATGTCGGTTCACGTTGGGACCATACCACACTCTCGTACTTGCACTCTTAACGTCAGTGACTCGTATAGCGAATGGATAATACCAGATATCTGGCGTTTTTGCCACAAAAGATTTTCTAAGATTCATCTCTTTGATGATCCGGAAGAATTTCCAGATATTCCTCGTCTTAATATATATCCTTGGAAATTTAAAATTTCGTGATATTCTCGATACCGTACATCAGTAGTTTTTTTATTACGATAAAACTGGGTACTGATACTATATGACACATAAGGAAAAAAATTGCGATCCAAAATATTTCATGATATTGTACTTAATAGCCTTCTTGTCAAACAGTTATATACAATCTAAGAATACGCTACGCTCTGTGATCGTTCGATAATCATTTTTGCACTTCTAGGCAAAACATCTACGATCGCCTAGACAGAATACCTGTGACGCCATTTCGTGTAATTTAATTAAGAATGATGGAAGATTACGACAATACCACGCGATTATATCGATATGATTTCATAGCTATTATCATCGCGTTATTGGATCGAAAAAAGCTTTATTGAGTTGCGGTAATATATTTTAAACAAAAATTTCCAATATCGTACGATTGCTATTGTGTCTAGCCTACACACGTTTTATATCTTTTGTTAGTTTCTTAGACGTTTACGCAATCATAATTTGTTGGAAACAGCGTCTTCGTTGGTATTTGATTAATGCCACGCTTTCTTGCTTTAATGGCTGCCATCCATGTACAGATAGAACCTCACAGGTCTCAGAGATCTGCCGTCGATAGAAGAATTTTATTGTATTCACACATTAGTGTATAACACATTAAGTTTCCTAACACATGAATATAATGTCTAAACAA
>WURV02203070.1:0-11521 GCA_011762755.2 Epimenia babai
GCATTCAATCTGTATTTTTATAATACATGGATAAAAGGATACTTTCCCGTGGACTTATGGAACCAGTCTGCTATAAAATGTCTTCGTACAAACAACATGATTGAAGGGTATCACCCTATTTTTGTTTGGTTTCAAGTACAAATCGGCCGAGTAATGTGTATTTGATCATATAAATAAATGAATTGATTTATTACATACGCCTTTTTTCACCTCTCTGAATACTGACGTCTGTCACTAACCGATTAGCAGCCAATCATAATTATCATCGGAAACACTTGTCAAGTTCGTTCTAGGAATTTCCAGCAGATGACGGGCTTCTACGGATGTTTCTAGCAGCTGACGCACTATTGCAGATCGGGCTAGCAGTTGCCGCACGATTTCAGGCCCATTGTTCTCGGAGCTTACCCAACGACCCGGCTAGCATTTGACGTATAATCCATATACTGTAACTACTTAGGAACTATTATAAAATATAATGGAAGTTTCAATGAAAATCTTAATAAAATCAAAAACAAATGTGACGGCGCTCTATATTCACCCAGCAAGCTAATACATAGTAATAAATTAACTATACGCAATAAAATATGTGTATTTAACTGAAGAATTATGCCCATCATGTTATATTAACAGTGAAATATGGAGCCACTGCAATGTCGCGCCTCTAGAAACCATACAGTTATGATTTGTTAAACGACTTTTCGGCGTAAAAGTGAGTACTCCCACGCACGCAGTAAGAGGTGAAACAGGCTTCACCTCGGTTAAACACTAATGCAACGTTTCATAGTCCTGGAGTGACTATCTTACTATTTTCGTAGCTATGCTCCAGCCCATCGTTTGTGATTGCAGTCTATATATACATATATATTTCAATAAATTTTTTTTGTCCTAAAAGCTCCTACCTTCCTTTCTTTTATCTACTTGTATAGAATAAGGCGGCTACCAAATGAATTCTCTCAAAAACTGAATAAGTTTATTCTAACTCTAAGAGGAATTTCAAGGATTTCTCCGGTGTGTAAACCATCGGGTATAATCATCGTTCTACTTGTGCGATTATATCGAATATCGGAGTACCTTGGTTAGCCTGCTGAGCGGAGCCCGCTCTTTGCGTTTGTTCACAGAATTTGGCCCAGCTTTGCCGTCTGCTTTTGCGTAATTCCGTCTTGTGTAGCCTTTCCCTGCGTTTTTTTATATTTCTTATACTTCTGCGATCTTTAAAAGCATGACAGTATGGTGGGTCCTACGAGCTTCTTTATGAGGAAGTTTCAGTTTGATTTGCCACGATGAATTTCATGGCTACCCGTCTCACACGGCATACAAGTTTATAAGCCTTTCATAGAGCGTTGCTTAATTTCGAAGCAGCATTCTCCACGTCTTCTGTGGTAATGTATCTAAACCATTTGAAAAGTTTCCTTTGATAGTTGTATCACTTTTTCCTATTCATGCGCAATATTTGTATCGTAAAGATTTCAATATGTGTCTTAGTGAATCGTGCGAGCCTTTTACGAGTCTTTTCTAACCTGATTGTTGAGCGATCAGATGGTGACGTTTCAACACAAGTAACTCAGCATGTAACGAACATTTACGACTAAATATTTCGTTACAATCCCACTCTTTAATCCGTTTTACGGTCGTTTTTCGCAATGTCATCCTGGGATCTTCGTCGCATCTCCGTATTCAAACATTCGTGTGGTGCTACGCTAAGTATGACGATTGCTTAACAATAAACCGGATCCTACTAATCTAATGTAAATACAAACCGTCGTACACCTGTTATCAGTACGACCTATTTTCTGAAATCTGACGACAAATCGAAAAATTGCTCACAATCTACACATTGATATATAATCTTTGTGTTCGCCAAAGGTACGTACGGCCTATATTAAACTAGCGTTTCGTTTCTAACATAGTTACTGTAATGTAAAATGATTATTACACGCATAAAATTAGTATAATCATTGACAACATAATCGATTTATGGATTTCGCCATTTCTGTATATATCAAAATATTTACTATTCATACCGAAAGTCTGACAAAGTCTATTTGGACAAGAAGCCACGGGTGTTTGGGTCGTAGCGTTGTCTTGAATACGGAAATATGTTCCCTCGATCCTCATCGTCATACTAGTACTCAAAAGCTCTATTTCTGTATCTGCATATACAGCCAAATAATAAAAACTTTTATTTTTAAAATATAATTTTTCAAACCAAACATTTCCCATACAAGTTTGGACAAGATGAAATGATACGAAATGAAAGATAGGTATACACCCAGAACGCGCCATATTTCGAGCTACTCCCTGAAGTAAAAGAGGCTATGTTAAACTTTCATAGACCTTGACTATCAGTCAGACTTTCAGGCGCCCCCCCCCCTCAGGATATACGCCTATGGAAGCCTTTAGACGCAGACACACGAGACGAAATTATTTACGCTATCTATAAATCATTTTGTTCATTTGGTGATACAGTACTAATCAAACATGGCAGGTGTACTTCATAACATTAAAATAACATTAAAATTAATATAAGAGTAATAAAGTACAGTATTAGACGCAATGAAATTAAGAGAGCCGTCAGCTTGCATCTCCTGAAAGAAAGCGTTTTTGTTAAATTTTTCAAAAGTTCTCGGCTTAATTATTTTACGAGCTAGTTTGATATTCGAGGGAATGAGGCTATCAAAGTTTAGCACAAGATAGGAAAGAAATTTGATATTTTCAGCAACTCCCTTGAGTGAAACAGCTTTTGTACAACATTTATAGATCCAATATAACGGCCGGGCTGTCGGATGCGCTTTTAGATGTATGCTTATAGCAGCCTTTGAACGTGGATACCATGGAATAGATCTGTGACGTCATTTATAGGTCATCTTGTGTATTATCCTCATTATCATCATTTAATACAGTTCTAATAAAACATGGCAGCTGTTCTTAATAACATAATTAATTCAATGAATATTACGTCAATGTACAGTATTAAACGTGATGACATCGAGAGAGCCCGCAGATATCACCCGGAGAGGTTATTCTACCGATGGTACGCGAGACTTTGACGAAAACGACAGGAGTCTACAATGCGGTATCGGGCCTTGTCGACCTCGGTGGATGCGAAAGTTGGCTGACATCAGAATCCTGCTCGTGTCTTATAGCGTCGGCGCGATGTTTTCCAATGGCCTCTACATTTATATGATATCGCAGGTGAACACTTGATAGAGCTTTATAGTTAAGGAGATGTTGGTTGTAAATTTTGTAATACATCTGACAAACTAACAAAGATAAGATGACTAATGTAAGCTCCTTATACAAGTATACTCTGTCAGTTGTAAGTCTTATTTCACCAAACCGAGTATATCTTCATGTATACATCCTCTTTTCATAAACAATGTTCATGGGTACTTGCTTAAAACAATGCATGGAATTCATATAAACAATGAGAAATGCATATGTGCACTATTTTAGGCTATAAAAATATAGAAAGCCCTCAAAACACCATGTACAAACTCGCCACAGAAAAGAATGGACATCACAACTTGATTGTCGTCAAGCACGTTTAGCCAATGGACTGAAACTATTTTGAAACTAAAACGAAGTGATATCAAAGGGGTAACAGGTCCCCTAACATTAGAATACAATAAAAATATCCATCACAGCAATTTGCTCAAAGTGCATATTGGAGGATGAAACCACAACCCATTATATGGGTTCATGTCCAGTGTATCAACGTGCAAGACACTCCTCCCTTCCTGTTCCTCTAAATTCAAAATCACCACAACTAACACACCCACCACTAATGCTCCCTTTGCAAGGTACGTCCAAAAAAGGCCAGTTTTTAAAGGGCCAAGTCTGGCCAAACAACGATGCCTTCTTTCGTAAAAATTGACCTATCGACAGACAGACACACATACATCGTATGCTGACGATGCGGCATTTTTGCGAAATCCGCGTCATGTTTGCAATCGCTCCTCCACCAACTTCAAACATATTGCGACCGTATGAGCCTGAGAGGATAAAACTTAAATCATGGTCGTCCTCTACCATATGGCCTTGGCACTAAAAACACAATTCTGTGATGAATTTTATATTGATGATCTTCAATTTAAATAATTTTTTGAGATTGTGCAAAGCGTGCCTGTTTTTTATGTAAATTTGAGCTAACCCGCCAGCTACATTTCTGACCCTCCTTCTTATCTCACCTGGCCACCGCCAGCACCCCGACGTAGATCATATCTATGACGAATTTAGCGCGAGCACCCGATCGACATCAGTTAGCAACCATCAGGAATCCCGTCCTAAAATTGTCCCCAAACTCAGGCTTCCGAGTCGCTGGATGACAGGAGCTCGCCAGCCCTCCTGGCCATTCGTCGCGTTTTTCTTTCAGTTTATAAATCGCGCTGATATACCGAGCGAGTTCATTTAATAAATGACCATTAGTGGTATCCAAGGATCCATTGGCTGAATTAGGAGTCATTGTAGAGTTTCCGAGTGGGTCTACGACAGGAAGATTGTATAAAAATATTGCGATTACACATGACTGACATCAGTACGAATAAATAAACTAAAACCACCATTTAGTAAAGTTATTGCCAATCTGGCACCAGCCGACATAAAGGAGCTCCAAAGACTTCTATGAATCTAATCGCCGCCTCCCATCTGTCGATTCTTGCCTTACGATTACTATGGTTAACACGTGTCTCCTCTGACCGGATCCCCTTCTCCAGTGCCTGAGCAAGGTTCTACAACGCTGTCTCTTTGTTTCGATCGGTGTTTACCGTGCATTTCTCTATAATTAATTCGAAAACAACACTGGCTTCCTCCATTAACATCACTGGCTCTGTTTTAGTCTTCTTTATCTTGTTATATGAGTATGTATCATCAATTTAAGATAAGTGTAAATAGTTTAGTTTACATACAATTGGATTTACAATTACGCTCAAAGTAACGTTTTCTATTGCGTTTAAAATTCAACAGCTGTGAGTAATAAATGGCTCTCTGACATTTCAACCTATTCCCATGTTTTCTCTTGAAATTAATTACCTGCCAACGACTCCTATATTTCCAGTGCATGCAATTTATGTTGGAATACTAGTGAGTTATATGATGAAAATATGAGGCAGCTATCAACTCTGTTGGTATGTCGTTGAGAAAAAGATAATGCGCTAATAACCGAAATGCAGATCTATAGCCGCCTGTTACTCTCAGCTAAAGAATCATGAATACGATTTATGTTTACGATTGTATTTACAATTGTGTGTACGATAATTACAAATTACGTTTACATCATGTACATGGCGGTGAGCGGGGTGGTGGGAGATCGCGATTTGCCAATATGGCCGCCATAGAGATTGAAATACTATTCAGGTCGTTGTGGAATTGATGCAAATTAAGATAAACAGGAATACAATCTTGACCAATCACTGGTCTGTTTATTAGTCTGAATTACTGCATTAAAATGTTGGGTTACGTTGACATGTTGTGTATTTGCGACATTGTTCAAAGGTCATGATTCGGCGCGCCGATAGCGGACGACAGTATTTGCGTACCAGGGGTTGTTTGAGCGACTGGACTTTGCGGGGATTGAGTTACATGTGATTAATACATGTTGTAGTCCAAAATTTATGGCGGATGAAGGGGACGAGTTGTGGCGGATGACGATATAAATAAATAAAGATGAAATCGGGACATGAATTTGTGAGGTGAATTGGGAGTCTAATGTATCTTAACCTTTACTCTTATCACATGAGCACATCAAGACAAACTACCGAAGACGACGTTACCTGTAACTTAAATATCCTTATCCACAGGTGCCCCTGTTTGAAAAGTTACTCGGACTATCGAGCAAGCAATCTGGATTCCTCCTCGGCGCTAGAGATATCGGATACCTGGTGGTAATCGTGTTTGTTAGTCACTTGACTCGGAATGCCAACAAACCGCTCCTAATCGGTATAGTCACTGAAGTAGAAAGGAACGTGACAGATTTGACAATATATCGGAATTCGTTGTCAGGCTTGCCAGATGACTATTGATAATAATGGAACAATAGTAGCCAAAAGTAAAAGCGCCGGTGCTCTCTCTATTTTTATTTACTCACTACATGCCTTTGGATGTTGTCATGTATAAAATAACATTACAACGTTTTAAAGGTTTTTTACAAGAGGTATCAGCCTCACGATATGAGCTATATTGACGCCATAGACAGCAGCCAACCAACTTTAATCAGTCGGTGACGTGTGATTCTAAGTGAGTTCTTGTATCCAATACCATAAAAATAACAGACCGCATCAAGTCTTAACTTTCAGACTATGCATCTTAAAATACACGAAATTGGGAAAATGTTCTGGTGTTATATCTGTACATTTTTGTAGGCTTTCTTACCATGGCGTTTGGACTGATGGCCATTATTTGTGCGGTGCCCCACTTCATCATGGTCAGCTATCCGGGTCTTTTCTACTTCACTCCTGACCACGATCACGAAGCCCTATCACGTGGTACGACTCTCTCTAAAATTTACAGATCAACTCTAATAGCATGTTGTCGAATCTCAGAATCTGATTAGCGAATATGTTTTAGGGGTATTGTGGACATAACCAATGATAATACATTATTGCAATAATTTTACGTACTATACGTTCATTGTTCCAGGCGCGAACAGCAACTCATCAGACGCGCCTTTATGCAACGCTAGCCTGCCCACAGAAACGATGACGTCACAAGACAGAGACGACGACATGAGGGATTTCGTTCGTCGAATCTCGTTCGCGATTCTGGCGCTCAGTCTAGTGATACAAGGAGCCCTCAAAGCTCCGAAGTATCCTTTAGCAGTCACGTTCCTAGACGATCACGTACCCAAAGTTAAAGTCGGCATATATGTTGGTCGGTCGCACTAACTACTGTCCCACGTTGAAATGTTTATACAATAAATATCAAGGCAACACTTTTTTTCACTCACTAATGAAAACGTTATCAAGCTTCCGTATATAACGCATTTTAATTGGATCTGAAGAAGCATACTAGATACACCAAAGCTTGAATAAATCAGTGAGTCAAAAAGTGTTACTTTCGTATTTCCTGTATTTAGGTCATGGCTGGCACGGAAACCCACGCCAGGGCCAAGTTTATTTTCTCCCTACCTCATGGGCTGTGCAAGGGTTGAGGATAACATGTTGAGCAAGCCTGTAGCACGCGTAAGAAACACCTTGTGATATAGATCAGAGGGGTGCATAGTAGAAACCGTGTCTCCGTGGATCCCAAACCCGCCACCTCCGGAGAGTCGGTCTGGTGTCCTACATGATAGGTTAATTCTGTATATTCTTTTGTAATATGTCAACGACCATGGCTCCCTAACTAACTTTTGATATATACACTTTTCGAATCCAATGAAATCGGGATAACAGCTTGGTCGTTGCTTGTTTCAATTACGAAACGCGCTAAAACATTGTTTTGTTCTCGTTTTCTACGCAGGGATCGCTTCAGCGATTATTACCGTCGGTCTCGCCGTGGCCACCGGTCTCGGCGCCATCTTTAGCCAAATATACGTGACGTTGGAAGGTTTGTTCTATCCTCCATGATCGCTCTCGTTTATCGCAATACAATTATTACAGTACTTGATCAATGAATGTGTTATCTTACAAATTATATCAACACTTTATAATACTAATGGATGCACAAAAAAAAAATATTATTCTGTACGTCACCCACACGGCAACTATACGTCACCGGAAGTTACGTCAAATATTAATTGAAATTGCTGAAAGGCATCAAATATGTAATTAGGTCGAGAGATATTTATACATTATTATAATGTATTTATTATTATTTTAGGCACTAAAGTACATCACATTTATTGATTGACACATCTTCGCTGTTTGCTGTACCATAATTATTATATTTAATTAGTTCATAATTGTATGCAGATATGCGTGTATGCGCGTGTGTGCGCGTGTGTGTGCGCGCGTACGTATAATGAACGAATGTTGTATATACTAGAAATAATAAGCATTGCCTTGAAAGTACCTAATGTACTTAACTTGTTAATAACCTAAAAATTATCCAAAGTCAGGACATTTTCATACTTAAATTGACCTGCTACTATTTTTACCGATGTCATAAAGATGTCTACTAACTTTTGCACCCTACTCTGCCTCGGTCAATAGTAATCCATACAATGGGTCATTCAATAAATACTACACATATTCAAAACGTAGACGTGGGTCTGTCGAAGCGCGATAATCGCTGGGTGGGCGCCTGGTGGCTAGGATTCATCGTGGTCGGTGTCGGCGCATGCGTCATCGCCTCTCCGTTAGTCTTCTTCCCGAAGTACCTGAAAACAAATCGGATGTTCAAAAAAGATGTCAAAGATCTCGCCGATTCTAAAAGGTAATTCGATATCGTTACTAGATCAGGGATTTTTTACGTACACTTATTTACATCATTAAACATCTTTCAGGAATCTATTGTATATAAAACAGCAGAAATGGACGAAGATCGACTATCGGTCTGGACTTCGGCGGTTTCCACCACAGTATCTGACGCTAAGATTTTTGCTGTGTTTGTGTTTGTTAATCAAAGGACTACGATGGCCAAAACAACAAGTAACTTCCGACTATTGATATGCAAATTTATACACGACCCGTTCTGCCATAAAAAATGAGTTTTTCTATTGAATTAACCGATATTCCTTCTTGCTTGGGCGCCTCATTTCCGGTAACCAAGCGGTCTGCGGCTGAACAATTGGTATTGCAACCAATTTCGATGGTTTATCCGTTAATTTAGAGATTTTTTGTCCCAAAACTTCTTCGTCGCCCTTTGGAATAAAGAGTATGAGAATATCGATCATAGATAAACTCTTAGTTAAAAAGTTAATTCATGCCATAATAAATTTCATAATAACTTTATTTTGTACATGATTTTGTCCCAAGGTCTGTACTTGATTACAATTTTATTTTAGCTGATTTTTCAGTCGCTCTTTTTCACGTTTTCCATACATAAACGTACTACGGGGTATTCTTGACATCTCGAAACGGATCCTGCTGGGTAACAACAATAACGACACCATCAACGACCACGACTACAACAGCAACAACTATGATCCTTCTGTTTTTGCCACCACCATCAGCGCGACAACGACGTCTGCAGAGTCTTCACTGAATCGTTTTTTTTTTATGAATGTGGAAATAATTCGAACTACTCCAGTGAGACATGTTGGGATTAGGTGTCAGTGGTCAAAGAATATCCCATAAATTCTATAGAAAATCGTATATTATATCTTCTAGTTTTCTTTCAATAAAACATGTGTATCGATCGTTTAAAGATAGAAAATGATTGGATAGACTTGATACCTGATCTCGGTCTACAAGTCCCTCCGTTTTGCAATGTTTTCTCTTCAGAGTATTGTTGCGTAAGGTGTTATGATAAGTTTCAGAACCTGACGTGTTTCGAAAGGTTTATCGTATAACGGTGTCTCGGCTTCGATTTTTGCAGGTCTGATAGCGTTTACGCGGAAACACCGCGTACAGATGTCTCTGATGACAAGGTAAAGACGCCTAGAGAGAATGAACTCAACAAAAGTCTCGTGATAAAAGAAGCTAAAGGTCAATTAAACACCCTGGATCAAACATGAGCGTAGTTCATACTTTAAAGGAATCAAATGAAAAATAATAGTAAATGAAGATAATGACATATAAAGAATTCCCGTGGGTTATGCGGGTATTTTACTTGAACATTAGATAACTTTATTATACTATTTTTTTTTCAATCGCTTTGCAGGGAACAAAATTCAATTATATAGTACTATTTTTGTGTAATTCAGATTTTCACAAGGCGATATTGCGCCTTGCAAAGAATCCGATGTTTATTTGTATTCTCGCCGGACAAGGAATCGCAGCGATGGGTATCAGTGGGCGAATCGTTTACTTCCCGAAGTATCTCCAGGTTCACTTCTACGTTCTGCCTCATGAAGCCATGATCTGGTTCGGTATGTTCTGACTTCACTAATCCATTATTCACATTCCTTATTCACATTGTCTTATTTAGTCCTGGTTCTGACCTCATTAATTTATGTTAACACAGTTTAGTCGCATGAGTAAAATCATAGAAACATAATTATAACCGTATTAAACTCGAAGCCAGACCTAATTGTACTCCTGTTGTGACCTCGTTTTATCTTAGGTCGGACCTAATTTCGCTGTTGTTGGAGATGGAACCATATTGTTGACCTGATTAGTTCCATCACATGTTCTCATCGAATTATCGATCTCCGGACGTATAAACTCGCTGAATCATCTAAGATATTCTACTTACACATTCACGTTAGACTTTAAATCCAAATTACTAAAAAAACGTCTCTGCGGTATATGTTTCAGGTGCCACCGTTCTTCTGGGCGTGGCTCTGGGATCGGGGTGCAGTGGAGTTGTCATGAGTTGTTTCAAGATGTCGCCTAAAACTTGCCTTATTTTCGCGATAATCGTGGGATTAATAACGGATTCATTTAGTTTTATTAACTTAGCGTTGGACTGCTCGCCAATTGATTACGAAGGATTCGACATGACAAGGTTCACACCCTTGATATCCATAATATCTAGCAACAGAGCGAGATAATTCAGTTGTCTCGACCGTCATTGGCCTTCTAAAAAAACTGGACTTTGCGATAAATAATGACGATAGATTAATGCCAGTGTACATATTGTTTAGTATCATTAATTTTGATAGAAAATCATCGTAAAAATACCACAAATTTAGTTGGCGTCACTTTTTTGCCTGCTGTGGGAAGGTAATGCTGCAATTTCATTGCTTGAAAGATATCACGTGGTATTGGATGCGCACGCAGCACGTTCGTTTACAAAGTGGCTACCACGTAAAATGTCGTCTGCTACTTCGTCACGATTTCGCCAATAAACGAATTTCAACTATTTCATTGTATTATTGCACTATATGGCGTGAATGCAAATGTAATCTATTCACGCCATCGTGTGAGGAATTAAAGATCTTGTAAGCATGGAACACTGCAAATTGACAGTTACTAAAATTCTCATAATCAATTACGTAATTTTAATATGTTAAAGATGATAGATCATTAGATGTACAGTAATTACCATTTTTATTAGCCCGTGATACCTCATCGTTTTATAACTTAGTTTTAACGCGTTTATGATTCTGTCTACTCTGCCTTTTTGTGGAAAGCTTATTTATAACTTTATAGTAGGCTAACGAGATTTTTATCTTCTCTAAAGATACAATGACTTCATCACCGTTGTATTTGTAATGTAGCAAAAAACGAACCTTTTGTGTTACGTTGTGTAACATTATTTAGAAACTTGATATTTTTATTTAGTTAACGTTTCGAAGAAAAAAGACAAAATAGCAGTATTCGGACCACGAATCTCTCGAATAAAAGATTACATTTATTGTAATTCTTCCACGTAGATTAATGAATCGTTCTCGCGGCGACACTGTCATCTCTCTCTCCAACGCCAGCACGTCGTGTGCCCACGCATGCGCGTGCCAAGATCGTTTCCTGCCGATTTGCGGAGA
>WURV02203092.1:0-11520 GCA_011762755.2 Epimenia babai
CACCCCGCCAAGGATAATATCGAGCATCTACCTATTTTGGAGACGGGTTTACTCCAGCAATCGGGGATAAATGACTTACTGAGGATCACTGCAGAAAAGTCGACTGGTGCGAAGTTTCGAACCCGCGACCTTTCGGTTACGAGTCCGGTGTTCCTACCACTCGACTAACAGCTTTCCCGAGTTTCATGTCAAAGATATAAATGATGCTCATATTTAAAATTAATCTGAAAATAACTTACTATACTCAACAAATCCTGGATATCTTCTCTGTAATCATTCATGCACCTTTATGGCTACTTCTTTTTCTCCTAAATCAGTGATCTCTTGTCATTCCAAGTGAAAAGCTAACTTCCATTTCTTATCAGTGCATGGTCAATTCAATGTGTTACAGATATATTTTGAAAAGGATATACATGACGAATTTCCCAGTCTGTAATATTATAGTCGTTAGCTGTCATTATTTTGTGAGATGAATGAAATGAAATATATTTGATTTAAAGTGCACTAATAGCATGGCTGTCTAATGCACTTTACTTCAGTAAAAATACACCATTTGAAAACATTGATGTGGCCTGATCAATGTCAGATAAATAATACGCACATGTAAATCAACACCCTACACTAATATCTTAGAGGACTACACTAATATCCCGGTCAAACACATATTTTAGCCATATTTGCGTTACGTTAAGGCGAATTGCGAATCTTTTTATTTATCAATCTGCAAGTCTGCAACCTTTCATGATTTTACACTGATCAGTAACGTCTCACGCTGGCTAACTGTTGTCCCAGGCTCCCTTTACTACGAGTAAATGTGATCACTGATTGACACCTCCTACCAGCTAACCTGCAAGAGGTGTGAAATAATTTGGTGATATGTTGATGAAGTCAGCAGTTATTTGATCTCCTCTACCGGATCATTGCCTCCTGGCAGAATAACCGACACCCTAGAGACAGTCTTCTAGAGTCCAGGCAAGATCACCACCTTGTAATTAGTCTTGTACTCCCACCACGACATTCGCGACAAATTCTAATGAATATCCACCATATCTTACTCATTTTGATTCAAGCATCGCATCCGCCACTGGTCGCTGATCACGTGACCCGTAAACTGTGCCATCTCTTGTCTTCAGGGACAGAAATTTCGAGATGATGACTGTGAGGTCTTAATGACTTATCACTCCATAAAATCATGAATCCTAGAGGATGTGTAATATAATAGCGGAGAACTGATGAAACAGTTTGACCTTATTCCTTTTTATGATCCTTCGCACCATGTGCCATCGTAGCATGTTTAAATTAGCTAGAGTTATTAGCTCATTAATAATTAATATTATGTTTTGTGAAGATTCAGTGCATAATTTCAATTTTGGGAACAATATCGTCTCTTATCGTTAATACTTGGGTGAACCAGGTAGTTGACTACGCTATACTCATAATCGAAAGGTCATGAGACGAAACTACATTCTGTCAACTTTTTTGCGATGATCCTCCGTCTATCCCCAATTGCTGGAGTACATCCATCTCTAAAATAGATATAAGCTCAATATCATCCTTCCAGGCTGATGTGCAAATGTCCATGGTATTGTATGGCAGCTAAATAGCTGCTATAAACATAACATCATAAACTGCAGCAGAGAGGTTTTATTGTCTGATATTTGCGTTCCATAAATTTTGTACTCTACCATTGATGTATTAGTACCAAACAATTTCTATTGTCGAATACCAAGCTGATAGTTGTAAAGAAACTATGGTACATTATTTTAACTCCAAGTAGTGTTACTCATTAATGATAAGTGCTTAATTCCATTATCTTATGATGTTTTGGGCCTGCAGCCCATGTCATATGGTGCATGTCATTGGCACTGACTCAGATCATCCAGAGACAAATCTATCTGACATTCGATACAGGAATTTTTCCTCCCACCCATATTTTGTTATGGCTGACTGAAGCTCTATTGTTTTTGTTTTTGTTGTTGTTGTTTACTTAGTTACTGAATGGCTTGAAATACTCACTTTGTTGTCAGTGATACTAAATTTTTATTAAGATCAAATTTACAAGAACATATCATTATCAATGGGTTAAAATAATATGCAAATAATTTACCTGAATTTTCCATAGGGCTGCATTAGAACAGCTGGTGTCAAGGAAGCCTTATGTGAACTTTCGTAATTCTCGGTTCATTTTCCCAGATAAGTGGCATTTTAATAAATTAAGGGACTTACGGGTAACCACTTCTTCCGAAAGGTAGTTCATATTTTTCATGCAAGCCTGTCCAAAAAGAGTATTTCTGTAAATCGATTCGTGACTTCTCTCTGTTTTAAACTAAGTTTTTTGTTAAAGTTTGTTGGACATAATCTTATGAACATTTTTATCAGGAAGTTTCATTTTTTATTACATACAGTAATACACAGGTACCTTAGCTTTTAGATGATTTACACCATGTGAACAAGGATATGAACAGTTTTCAACAGTGTCTGTGTTATTATTTTTTCTCTGTTATTTTGTTTTTTCTTTGTGTAATTTTGTTTCTTTTCGCTGGATTACGATATTCTATTTCACTCTTATTTTATTTTTTCTCTGTTTAGTTATATTTTTTTCTGTATTATTCTGTTTTTTTTCCTCTGTGTTATTCTGTTTTTCTTGGTGTTATTCTGTTTTTCTCAGTGTTATTTTGTTTTTCTCTTTGTGTCTCTCTGTTTTTCTTTGTGTTATTCCATATTTCTCTGTGTTATTCCGTTTTTTCTCCATGTTATTTTGCTTTTTCTCTCTGTGTTGTTCCGTTTTTTTTTCGTTGTAGTATTGCGTTTTTTTCTCCGTTACTTGTTTTTTCTCCGTGTTATTCTGTTTTTTCTCTGTTATTCAGTTTTTCTCTGTGTCATTCTGTTTTTCTCTGTGTCTCTCTGTTTTTCTTTGTGTTATTCTGTTTTTCTCTGTGTTATTGTGTTTTTATAGCCGTGTTATTCCGTTTTTTCTCTACGTTATTATGGGTTTTTTTCTGTCTGTGTTATTCTTTTTTCTTCTCTGTGTTATTGTGTTTTTTCTCTGTTTCTCTGTTTTTTTCTTTGTGTTATTCTATTTTTCTCTCTGTTATTCTGTTTTTTCTTTGTGTTATTTTATTTTTTTCTGTTATTCTGCGTTATCTTGTTTTTAAGAACCACTATGATGTCCTCCTTTAATGTTACACATCACTGTCAAATTTTGTTATCAATATTCTTCTTATTGAGTTCTGATTGATAAAAACCACAATTAACTACAAAGATTCAGCAAATTTATGCAGTATTGGCCAATCACGGATGATTATAATTGGCATGATCGCATGTAGGTTTTAAATCATCAATAAACCAGACCCATTTATTTGTCTGAGCCGGTGAACACAGCTGCAGAGAATCACTTTGTTGTGATGCGGTAATTAATACCAGCATCTCCTGGCACCAAGTCTGAATCCATCATTTAATCCAGCTACTATATCCCTCCTGCAGGTCTGGATCTTCTCCTTAATCCATGCCAGTTGTCACAAATGAGGAAGCATGTACCTGGATGATTACATTAATCTCTTGATGTACTTGACCACATGCACCATTAGAGTACCATTTTGTTTGTCCAGATGCACTGGTCAGTCTGGAAAGTCCAACAGTGACCATGGCCCATCTCTAAGAAGTTATTACAGATTCCTAATTACCAATTAAATTCCAGAATCATACAAATCTACTGTTGTAAAGACTTGTTCTGAATACTTCTCTATCTCAATATCTTTTTATTCAGTATCTATATGATTCAAAAATGACAAATATTAATTGCTCCTTAATTTTATACAGAATATTATTTTTTTTCCTTGTAATATCCGTATAGTTTGATTTTACGAGATAGCTGCTTAGTTGGGGTATCACCTGGGGTTTATTGTGTCGACCGGGTTGCCTGTAATTTGTTACATTAAATATAATATTTTAGGTATGAATATAAGTCTTGACATCATTAGACTTTACCATTACTTTACCATAACTGGAGAATGATGCGATCAAAAAGTGAAAAATATTCTTTATTATCCTCCAAATTCATGATTTATCATTTGAATGATCCATGTGAGAAGAATTACAGGTGTAATCTTTTAACTTAGGTTATTTGATTTTTTATACAAGAACACGAACAACTTTTTTTATGCGGTTGCATCCTCAATTTTATTCGCGATTTTACATTCTCATCCTTTCACTCGAATCATTTCGGCGCCGCACCATATAACAGTCTCATCCTTCCATTCGAATCATTTCAGTGCCACACTGTTTCCATCTGTTGTAATGATCCATCTACTATAGCTCATCATATAAGAATTTTATTACTCACAAGATTGACTTGTGAGCACTTCGCATTAATCCCCTTTTCTTCACCATGATTTCTTCTCTTCTCTATTATGATGTCACGTGTTACTGATTTGGTTGCATTGATGTCGATACAGTTACTTCATGACTGACATAAAACACACAGACTTATACACTTATACCTAATATTACATCTTCGGGTAATAAACACAGATTGGCATAGGAAAGTATGAGTCGATTAATAGCAGTTGTTTGTTCTCTTTTGATCCATAACCATGGCTATTAAAGCCTATATCTGGAAATTTCTATCAAAGGGGAATTCATCTTGAGTTATTTCTTTCATAGATATCAAATAATAATATTTAGTAGATCTTTTGAACTGAAAGGGTGAATGGATGATAGATCTTTTGGCTTAAGCATATTGTATTAAATTTTCAGTCATATTTAGAGTTTCCTCAATTAACCCTTACCACACTAACAACTATACGTTGCATTGCTATTGCAATATAATATCTATGACAACAGAGTGCAAAGGGTTAATGAAGAGACAACAGCTTGTAGATAAAATCTGCGATATATTCCATCAGTTTTCCATTATACATCACTTTAAAGAGATTATTTATTATCACAAAAATTGTGAAATATACCACATCTCCCCTCCTCTCTTCATTATATCACCAGACTTACCTTCAAAATCCACGTTAAATCTTGCACTCTCACCTTGCTGATTAAGTTATAAATAGAGCAAATATTTTATAACCACCACAGTAACTTTGATAATGCACACAGTCTAACGTAGGACTCATCAAAGAAAACTGACTTTTTGACTTTTCTTATGATCTCTCTCAAGTTATTAGCTGAAGCTTAACATGTGTAACACTTAACTCCCTCAACAAAACAAACAGCCTTACACACATCACATCTCATTGACTTATCAAGTACCAGTCATTTATAATCTTGTGATTCTCAATATTAAAATAATACTTTGGACTACAGAAACATTAACTTATGATATTATTATTATTATTATTATTTTTTGTTTATCACAATATAGAGACAATATGCAGCTGATTTCAGTACATCAATCGGGATCATTCTAATAATAAACATTTATCGACACTTGATATATACGATAAAACGCATTGGTTTTTGTATTAGTTAATTAGAAAATGTGTTGAAAGAAGGAGCCTGAAATGTGAACTTATACGAGGGTACCTCCAATCACATACATGTTCATCAAGTAATAAGATACATGGTATAACAACTGAGTAACACGCTAAACGAAATGAGAAGGAATAATAAAAATGGCAACAATAATACAAAAAATAAAAATATTTTATTATAATGACAAAAATGATAATGACAGTGTACATATAGTATATTTGACGCCCCACATGAACAATTTCACAACAGACTTTTTGGCTGTTTCTAGTTAAAACATTGCCGATGAACTGGAGAAATGTCCTTTAATTTGAATATTTAGGCTATACAATAGTGTAGGCCCAATTTTTTAGTAGTATAATACTTGCGGATATAACCCTAAAGATTCCAATAACTTATTGTCAGATTGACTCTCCCACTCTACGGCTTTCATTCAGAGCAAATTGTTTAAATTAGTAAATTCATTAGATCCTATCATGACACGTAATGAAGCAAATTCGAATATAATACCTAAAAAGTTACACTTGCTTACCTCCCTGGTGCATCGTGAGACTCAATTAATAATTACGATAATCAAACAGGATGAGATACCTCCCGATGTCTACATGAAGTAGAGTCGTTAGTATCTGAATTCAAGCGGTCATTAACCAAGTTATTTTTGTAGTCGAAGTAATTTTTGTCTTTATTTACAGTCTGATATCTGAAAATCTTTGAAACAAAGTTGATTGTCTGGTAATGTGTTCGGATTATAAATTTTTATGCAACTTAATATAATTATAATTTTGTAATATCTTTTTATAATTTCTATTTTTAATAACTTAATACATAATTTTATATTGCTAATTTTCATTAAATTTAATTAAATATAATTATGATTTAATGATTATAATAGTCAAAAAGAAATTGTGTTGTTATTTAAGTTCTACTTGAAAAGATTGTAAGGCAGTTTCATATTGGTGTCATCTCTCTTTGATAAGCTGGTGACAAACGCCCTCTCAATCAAAAACCTCATTCATTACACAATCAAAAGAGACTGCCTGCTGCTAGCAATTCCATTAACTTCACCAGATATCCTTCACAGTCAATGCGCAGTTGTCTCCCCTATATTTCTTGATTCATTTCCATCTCATAATTCAGTTTATCTAACAAATGAAGATGTAAAATATTAAAATGCCAATTGGAATAGCTGCAGTCAGATGTTTCCAGCTGTTAATGGATAGTCTCTTCAGGATCAACTGTCACTTTCTGAAGTGTTTTCTTATATTTCATTTTACAATTTTACATTTTTTCTGAATAAGTGGATATATGGAATCATATTTTATGAATAGCGATGCTTTAGTGGAACTCTCTAGTCTTCAGAATGCCATTTGTAATACCAATGCAATAATTTCTTGATAATTTAAACAGCATTATTATAATGACATTATCAAAATGATCTGTTCTGTACATTCATGTACTTGTCCACTGTACACAATTGGTCTTAATTAAAACTTTACCAGTTGGTATGAAATTGCTTTGTTGTCGAGCATAGAATCAACCAATCATGAATAACATTTTATAATCGGCTCTATAGATCGATGATAGAGGTGATTTTGTTGGTCCGACTTTGGCTTGCTTGTAGTAAAGTTAGTACATCATTGCATACTTAAATTTATTTACGTGATGATAATGGGAGTATCCAATGTTGTTCTCTGAATCGCTGGTAAGAAATGCACAAAAAACACCTCTGATATCTCTCCGGTTACATTTATTTGTAATCTTTATCGTAAGATTTTCTTTTGATGACACAACATATTCTGGGTCATCTAAATATGAACAGTGTACCAAGATAGATATTATGTTTATCCGCTGCACTCATAAATATCCTTATTAAATAGACATCAAAAAATTAATATTATTAAGTAGCACAGGGCTTTACATGTTACATTACTTAAATGTTTGGGAAAACATTTGAAAAAAATCACTACCTATAGAAACAGTTTCATTTGACCATTGATTTTGAAGCATTCATGCTTAAAAAGAATAAATGATACGTAATGATAATAATAGTTGTAAACTATAAACTTGAAAGGCATAAAATATCGTTGAAATATAAAATTAAAAATGAGGACATGATGAGGTAGATGATAATGAAGATGAAGAGCAAAAAAATGAGCAAGATAATGATGATGATGAGGAAGTAAGGAAGATGATGAGAAAGATAATGATGATGATGAGGAAGTAAGGAAGATGATGAGAAAGATAATGATGATGAAGAAGATAAAGATGGTAAGGAAGACAAAGAGGAAGAAGATTTTAAGATTATAGATGATATCTGGCAGAGATTTTCAGATTTTTTACATAATTCTCATGTACTCTGTAGTTGTGTGGTTGAATGAAAAGTAATGGCATTTAACAGATGTGATGCATCGGACAGGATTTGCTGGCAATTATAATCCCTGTACTGTCCAGTCATGGACTCGCTGGACAAAGGCACACTCATATGTGGTCATTTGTTATGGTCAGCTGAACTAATGATGGCTTATGTAAGGGTCAGAAGTGGATGTAATTAGGTTACTAGAGCTGTAGTGGTGATCATCGGCTATTAAAGTCTTACTTATTTGATTTGTGCGCATGTAAACACCATTATGCAATGACTGGCATTTGGTATAATTATTGCGCATTGAACTCCAGCCACGACCTTTGTTGTATCAGTCTTAACAACATCATAGCTCAGGCAGGAGACATCTGTGATCTACGATGGAGGAGGACCCGACCATAATACGGTTACCTGACATACAAAAACGTCTCCATAAAAATTATGTGTGTTGTTCTACATGAGTGACTTGCGGTGATTGGTTCATTTCACGAAGGATGCAACTTGCATTAACTAAGGGCACTATTATTGTTCGCCGTCGCATTTTACTATATCTATAAATCCTAACAAACCAATGAGTCGGGTTTTATAATATTGATGGGTAATATAACTTTAATATAATCTCGTTGATATCTTTCAAATTTTATATCGATATTTCAATAAAGTTTCAAACATATAGAACATCATATGTCTTCGACATTCAAACTGATATTTATATATTACATATCGGTAGTGCACGCCACTATTTTTTCATTCAGTTTTAAAACGGACAACATTCATTAACCGCAGGTGTTAGCCAATAAAAGCTATTTTATTGCTTTTACAATGAATTTGTATGGCAGCTATTTAGCGCATATACAATACCTTTGATACTCACGCATTGCCCGTGAATGATGATATTTAATATCTACCCAATTCAAAATGGATCAACTACATCAATCGGGGATACATGACTTCCTAAGAATCATCACGGAAAGCCGACGGGCGTGTGTCGAATCTAGGACCTTTAAGTTATGAGTCTAGCGCTCTTAACACTTGAATATCTATTCTCCCAAGTGGTATTTGCGCCTAAGATCTGCCGTAAATTACATATAGTGGTAGTTCGTCTTGTCACCTGGGGCCGGTCTCGCCAATATTTTGCAGAATTCTGGTGTTTGTGTACGAGCAGCAATTTTATTGGCTGAGCGAGGCGAAGCTCTTGAACAAACCGAGTATATTTTAATCAATTGTCTAATCAAGTATCAGGTGACGGGCTATATTAGGTAAAATATTCGGGTTATTGGTAGCGAATGGCTAATTTTAATAATACGATATTTAGTCGCATTTCGTGAGTATTTATAATCATGGAGCTACTGTTCCCTTACTTTTGGAAATAATGACAAACTTCAGCATGGTTAGTGTTATTATTTTGCCAAAAAAATAATTTTAAAATCCCTATTTGAAGTTGGTAAATGTTGGATTATTTTTCCAGCACGATACTTAGGCACGATCACACCTCCCTCTATAACAGATTAGCATACATAGTAATTCATGACAGCCACATTATGATATACCAGTGTAGGTCTGCAGTATCTATATATAATAAGTAAGTTAGTAACTAACTATAGAATTTTTATACCCCCTCAACCACGCATGGTGCTCTGAGCTGGTTTACAAAAACACCTAAAAACACCTAAAAACACCTGCGCTGGTTAAAAACAGGCCTAACATAAAAATAAAAATACAAATTTGTTCTTTAAATAAATGGACAGAGATAAATAATATACTCATTGTTACATCTGTCGCCTCATAAATTGATACTTTTGTCTGTGGCGTCATTGATCATTAACATTCTTATATATTATGGAGATGAATGTCATAAAAATATAACATGAGGATTATGATTGCTATTATCTATGTATTACTTGTGGCTACACAAAGGGAGATCAGCGTGATGTGGTAGCATATTCATTGCCTGGGACGGATTTTATTGTATTTTAACATTTCAGGTACCCCAGTGAACCGGATCCCAATTATGGCCAAACAGACATTAGACTTATACGAGTTGTTCCGATTGGTCGTGTCGAAAGGAGGCCTGGTCGAGGTCATTAACAAAAAACTGTGGCGTGAGATTACCAAGGGACTTAATCTTCCATCATCCATCACAAGTGCTGCATTCACGTTAAGAACACAGTGAGTAATGAATTTGTGGCTAAAACAAAAAATCATTTTACTACTTATGGTCAATATTGCCTTTCAACGGTTAACTCGTGGTAAACTACGAATGTCAAATGGTAACAAGCGAACTTTGATGAGTACCCTAGTTCTAGTGGGCAATTAGTGTAGTAGTTTGTTCATTCGCCTTGAATCCAGTCGACCTTGCAATGATTCCCCCTCTAGTCAGTATATCACCTTTGGCATTTTTCGCGTAAAACTCCTTAAACCCTATCTACCCATGGGGCTCTGGGTAGCTCATGCAATGTAGATACCTAAGGGCTTTCTTATGTGGCTATATTGTCCTATCACATCATCCCATTGTAAATAGTCATCAACAATTACATAATTAGCTGAGTGTACGACATATTTAGGCCATCTGTAGGCTTGTGGAACACATAGCATATATGTTTGTCGTGTTAACCACATATGCTAGTTTTGTAAAGGGTCAAAAATGACTCATACAGTGATTACATTAGACCTAAGAAACCTTTAGTCAGAGTTACAAATGAAGTACAATTTTATTTCCTGATCGCATGATTGTCAGCCTTAACCCGAGTTCTATTTGAATACGTGGGTAAATAAAAAAATTAGGGGACATTTATAGATTTACAGATTTTGTGATCCTTCAACCATACATGGAGTCATACATACATGTCTAAATATATGGTCTATTCTCTTACTTCTTTGTTTCAATGCGATGTTGCTGTACGTGTGATATAATATACGTGTATATAATACTAAACCTCCAGCTAACACCTCATAGGCTGACTTAGATTAGTCCTAATACAATCTTGACATTTCATTGTGACTGTGTAATTAGAAATGTTCATACTGCAGTTGATCACGTAAGCGCATACCTAATTAAAATTTTATTCAAATGACCTTTCTAACCGCCATTTTTCCGTTACAAGTTTCACTGTCTCACTCCACTGTAAAAATCGACCTTAGGTGAATAAATTTGGCTACCACAATGCAATTCATGAATCACTATTGGTTAAGTAACAGTATTAGCCATGATTACTGATTACTTTTACCAACTGTACTGGTCATTCCAACAAACAAGCACGAAACGATTTCGTGTCTGTTTTCACTGTTTCCCAACAACTCCCCATTTATTCACCGCGCGTCATCATCACAGCCCTTGAGCACCCCATTCACATTCCCTCGTGATGTAATTACGCAGCTTATATGATCCGGTAATGCAGACGCTATGATTTCTTATTCATCCCTGATAAATCATGGTAAGACTTGAGACTCTATTACAACATATAATTAATACAATGCCATAAAGGACGAGAATGGCGCCACACATGCACTTCCACTAAGATTTGCTGAAATTAAGACTTCTCAAGGTTTCATTATTCATTCTTTACCTTCTTCCTTCATCAGAGCAGTCGGATAATGGTGGTGGTTTTATATATATATATATATATATATATATATATGTTACAGTAAATGTACAATTTCAGTAAATGTGCATATTTCCTGAT
>WURV02203103.1:0-11519 GCA_011762755.2 Epimenia babai
ACTAAAAGAAATGCAAAGAGTATAAGGAATACGGGGAGTACAAGGAATACCGTTCAAAGTCGAACTTGGTAAACCGTGAGTCGAGAAAAGACATATACAGAAGATCACGGATAAAGAAAATTGTTTCTTACCAATATCCAAATCTTACCAATATTGTGATGCCAATTCGAGTTGCCATTGTGGTTCTCTGAATAAATAGAGAAAAATGAAAAGAGAAAACCTATACTTCTTATGGGACTCTAAGCCACAGCCTACATATAACCGAGGAGGTAATTCTGCTCATGTTTGTATTTTACAAATAAAAATTTTATCAAAATCTCTTGGCCTAAAGCTTTGTAGTGTGGCAAATATTTTTTTCGCGGATGTTTGTATGTTTACTCAAAATCTCTTTAAAGATTTTGAGCTTTGCCATTTGGGAGATATTGTTTTTGGGGTCGTATTCTGATTTGTTGTGTGCATCATCATGGAAGCAACGGGAGGTAACTACTGCTGTTGATTGGAATTTGACATGAAAACTTATATGCCCAAGTCTGGCTTATTAATATAAATATTACGCATTAAGTCCATCTCTGTATCTTTAACTTAGTTATTCTGCATTGCGATCATTTTTCTGAGTAAATTCTGTTGATCGTGACAGTAAATCTTCTCTACCATATATAAGCTATCTTTGCACTGTGTATCACAATATGAAATGAGAAGAAATTTATTTGATTAAAGTGTACTTATTAGTTGAGCTGTCAAACACACTTTACATGAAACAATAGCTTATGATCTAAGACTAAAAAGTAATTACTCAAGGTAGATAAAATTAACACCTCATTCTATACAGGTGATACAGATCAATTTTCGATACTATTATGTACATTTACAGTGAGCATGAAATAAATAACAACGTTGAATAATACAGTGGAAAATAGAACAAATATTTTAAAAATGGCATCATATGTCATATGTATGTCAATACCATATAACTTGTCCATTCCTAGCCTGTACTCTAAAATTAGTAGTAGAGTATTGAGTTAACATGTGCAGCAGTGTGGTATGCACATAGGAGGTATCATTAAATGTGAAGCATTCATTCCACACTCCAGGAGACATCCCACTAAGTGATCTCAGTTAGCACCAACTTCATACACACCATAGTTTGTGTCATGCAAGAGTTTAATAAATGTTCAATATAGTAGTACAATACTTGATGCTCTATTATAAATCAATGAAATTGAGGAGTAATTTTCACAATATGAAATCGTGAGAGAGGATTTTTATTTAATTCTTCCCCATAACTATCTGATTTTCTAATTAAATATTCCCATCATTTTTAAAAATTTTTTTGCCGTTATTCATGACATACAAGAGAAGATGAAAATGGTAATGTTTTTCTTGCAGGACTCTATTCGAATTTCCTCAACATGATGGTAATGTTTTTAGTTGGTTTTGTTGTGGATTGTAACGAGATATAGATTATATTCAGATCGAGAGAAGACTCCTTAAAAGTCACCACGAAGAGTCCACCCAGAAACATCTAAATCAGCTGACATTGGCTGCTCTAAAGCTGTACAAGGAGGGTGATTCTGTGCCCGAGAAAGAGCCTAACGTTACGTACGAACTTCCTGTAAGTTTGATGGACAAGTTTGCCAAGAAAGCCAAAGGTGAAGCAGTTCAGCGTTCAGTTAGTGAACCAGCTGATTCAAGTTTAGATAAGTCCACGAAAGCTCTCAAACAAAGCATCGAATCGCTGAAAAATGACAACAAGAAAATGCGGGACCAAGTCCGTGTGGTCACGGAAGACAATGGAACACTGAAGGCTGAGATCGTGGAGCTTAAGGAGAAGATGAAGGAACTGATGCAGGAGATTGAGGTCATGCGTGAGGATGAGGACTTAGACAGTGTTACGAGTGAAGTGCCAACATTTGAACCATTTCCAGGCCCCAGCGGTGCAGCGGTCTCTCTATTCTGTCCGTATACGTGGCGTGTGAATATGGCAAAGTGCATGGGGCTGGATACTTTCTTTAGTTCTTCATTCCACTCGTGGCAGGGAGGCTACAAGTTTGGCCTGAGTCTTAAATACAGCGGTTTGGAGGGTGGCAAGCATAAGTGGTTCTTTCGGTGTTTCCTGAAAAAAGGTGACTATGATAGCAAGCTGCCATGGCCATTCACAGGCATTGTGAACTTCCATGTAGAGAGGGTGGATCCAAAGAAAGTCCTAGCAAACTACAAATGTAATCACGACAGCAACAAAGGGAGAACGGTAGACCGGCGCAAGAGCCCTCTTTTTCATCGATACGTGGAAATTCCGGTGGAGGATATGTCCACCCGACTTGTGGTTCAAGCAACAGTGAAACTCGCATAGTTCTCAACAACAATCACGTTTTTTAGCAAATATTTAGTGTGCGTGGATCTTGTCATGGGCTACACATGGATTCGTTATATAATTAGTAGTACGGCTAACCTGGCATTCGCAGGATGTTTATAAAAGGGAAAAGCTTCCGTGCTACAACTAAATGTAAGTATAAATGTTTTTGTGCCATGATTTTTTTTGTTGATTATGCCATTGATTCGGCCCTTGGATGTATCACTGATGATAATTGTTAATTTGCTCTTTTCCTAAAGCTCCTCCGCCTCTGATGTATAACACAACAGAAAATTCACAGCATTCTACAACAAGGCTTTTATAAAAGTTCCCGGTAATTCCGTTGCTGTGTGTTTTTCATTAAAATATTTTAGACATAGCTGTCACTTCACTACAATTACTCATCAGGGGTGATAATAAAATATCAAATACATGAGAAATCTAGCCTTATGTTATTGGTGCTACTTTATAATTCTGTGTCAGTCGTACGTATTATATCGACCTGTTACATCCCTGAGATATTTTTATAATACCCCATTCCACGACTTACGTTTCTCAGTATTCAATCACTATAATTTCTTATTTTTTATTGTGGAAGGTGCGGCGATAAATATTCACCGGTAGGTTGTACTGGTTCAAACTTGTAACCTCTCGCATGAAAAGCAGCGCTTTTAACTACTGCAGCAATAGCACCATCTACTACGTTAAATAATCTTGAGACAGTTTAATGCACTTAAAACCAGTTTTATCAAGAAATATTTTCAATGAAATCATTTTTAGAAATTCAAATGCCATTTACTAAATGGTTATCGGATCGAGAAGATTGAAACTCGCGGTAATGACCTCCATTTACCTGGTGACTGTGTCCTTCTTTTATTTGATATTTTTGTGATTGTTATTTATCTCATGTGTTTTTTTTTGTTTTCTTTTAAACTTAAGCCTTCGTTGAGTTATTTAATAGGAAAATATCATGCCTAATGGCATGTCCGGAGTGAGGCCCATGGTAAGTACACAAAGATATGGCCCATTTATGTACGGTTTAACGAACGATACGGCAAATTGATTGACGTATACGTTGTACTAGATTGCAAGGATTTTTAGATTTTGTGTTTTCCCTCAAAACACCGTGCCCCCCTTTTCTGAACGTTATAATTTTTCACCATTCTTGGTGTAACTCTAATATAAATTATTCCATCAAATATATATTTTTCATGCAATTCCCATATTTTATAAATTTTTCAACGGATATTCTTGCTTGATGACTATGTTGGGTTACATCACTGGAACCGACTTTTTTCGGTTTAAATTCCCAACTACCAGATAAGTCATGTCATTAAAATTGTTTTGGGTTTTTGAAGTGACATTCATGTATCCTGCGAAATTTTTCGATGTGCATTTCATTAATAGTCTATATTTGTGGCATGTAGATAGACAGAAATTAACTATATTTACTATCTTTATTATCTTTATTCAATCATTTCCATTGGAAGCAAGGTACTCTGATGGATGTTTAGAATTCCGAGTTATTTCGTTAATTTGTATCTTGCATTTCTCTGTTTCGAGACAAAATATCGTTAGTGGCGGAGTGTATCTAACTATAGCTAGCGCCATTTGAAAGCGCCGGTCCATCCATGGTGCTCTTATTCGAAATTCAGTCACTAAATGCAAGAATGCTATTTAAAATCCAGTGTCGAGATTGTTGTTTAATATCCGATTTGAGTTTTAGGATTTGATAGTTGCTCCACTCTTGTTTTAGGTTCGATGCACAAGGCGATTCGAAATTAGCATGTAATAATATTCGTCTCTTTTGGGGTGTAATACTTGGTTATTCTCCTCGCGCATGGAGACTAGCATCTGGTGTATTCATGTTTTTAAATAATTATTCCCCTTGTTTATAGTGCCTCAATTATATATTGTTAAGTGTAAGAATTTTAAAAAATCTCTTAAAGATTTCCATTTTTTATGTCATCTGATCATGATTCAGTTTAATCGTTCCGCAGGATTACAATTGAAGTTCTTCATTACGAGAAAATATGAAATTTTTAAAAGTATTGTCATATCATATACATCACATGATTTAGCGTACCCTCTTTTACATCTCACCGTACTTTCATCAAATACTGACGATCTTAACGGGTTATTTGTGCGTCTCCTACAGTGGAAACGATACAAAATGTTTGATTTGTTTAGTATAACTATATATCTTGGACGGCATTCGTGACCGTAGCGTATGTCGATAAATACAGGTATCTTGCTGTGGTTATAAGTACGGACACGAGTGACGATGGTGATATTCGATGAAAATTACGATCCTTTTTTGTATGTGCCAAAATAGTCGTACGAATGTTTGACCATTGCTCCTATACAGTGAAGCAAAAGCTTTTTTGAAGTTATCATACTACATTTTGTTGTGCTCACTTCCGGATGCTAATGAGAGATAATTTTATGAAAAACCGCGAGTTGCTTACAATAAGTCTCGTCGTGTGTTTTTCAAATACCGAGAATGTGTAGTGTGAGCCAAAAGTGAATTGAACTTGACATACCTGCATTTGATGTGCTATCAAAAATGTAGTTAGAGATTACGCGAATGATTAGGTAAATCCACACAAGTCGGTCCGTACGATCATGTGGACAGATTTTTTTTATAGTGTGTTTATGAAAAGGTATAGCTTTTCGAATGATGTATTTCATATTTTTGATTGAGCCCGATATTTAAAAACACCATACTATGAACAGTGAATTATTAAGATTGTCTGAAATAAAGGAAATATACAACCATAATGTCCTCATGGATTTTATTTTCTATAGTGCTATAAAAATGATTTTCACTGATGTCATTAAAATTACGTTAATTGCCATTTTCTTGCCACAATTGTGGCGATATCTTGTGTTTGCCAATTTATCGTATTTTGAGTTACAATCTTGCGAGAGAGAGAGAGAGAGGGAGGGGAAGGGAGGGAGAAAAAGAGAGGGAGAGAGAGAGAGCAAACGGATCAGATTTTACAGGATTGAGTTAGCCTATATGTGGGCATTTGCCTAATTTTGAGGTTCTGTATGAGGCTCTTTCTCATCGTGGCAGTCGTTTGTTTCCGAAACCTCCAGATGTTAGCAGTCATTAAGCTCGACTTGGATGTGTGCGGAAGAATCGCCATGACATATCCGCCTTTTAATGTCACGTGTTTTTTTTCAAATGGGTGAAGATATATCGATCCTCATAGGTCTACTTCATTTTGTCGCGGTGTACAGTGTCGTCTTTTTTAAGCGTACGAACTCGATACAGTGGACGATTTTCTTTTGAGATTATGTAGGGACTAGACCATGGGTCCTGAGTTTTTCAGATTTTGACGCAATGTCCCAAAATTAGACGCTTCTCGATATACCGTTTTCGTGTTACACCGCCGAATACTAAAGTAATGGTCAAAATATGGATTTTGGGTTTTTTGCTTTATTTGATGTGTCATGTTCTCATTTATCATGTACGAATGTTTTTATACGTATGTCGATAAAATGTATTAAAAGCACGTTTTATACCGATACGCTGTCTTTTCTTTGTTTTAAAAAATGAAAATTAATCAAATTTGCCTCTTTTGTCGCATTCGGCGTCATCGCCTGTCAAACCTGACCTACTTACGGTATATTTTGTATCGTTAGAAAGGTCATTGTCTCTAGTTTAATACTAGTTCTAAATCAGGCAGCGTATTTAAGCTTACAAACCAATAAAATCCGATTTTCACGATGCCGATCCGTAAACAAATGAACATTCGGCGTTGCTACGAACGTAAACCCAAACGGCATTCCATTTTCGTGAAATACTAATATTACTTCGCTGATTGGTTAGTGTTGTAGAATGGCCTCGCAAGGTGAAAATATTACATCTTTGACATCGTAGTACCGTAAAAGTTTACATTGTTCGATACTTTTCATAGGAATTAATTTCTAAATATTATTTGCACTTAAGTATTATTCTCTCATGATGTTTTCTATTTATTATCAATTGAAGGTTGGCTATTGTGAATGAAAAATTCATGTGGAAATCCTAGGAAATAACGGATGTTATTAATTTTGCAGAGATGCGATGTAGATGTTCAATACAAACCTGGCCAACATCAGTTGATTGCGCACACGTTGTTTTGTGCCGTTGTTTGGTTAACACGACCTGTCGAAAATGACAATACACGCATACACAATCACGTAATACTTCATAAAGGCCACCTAGAGACGAATTCCCAACATACACAAAATCGATCAGATACTATGGAGATAATTGTAATACCTCAGTCGCACCGAACACCTATAAGACTCATTGTCGCATTAACAATGAAATTCAGTTCTACAAAACGCAGGCGGTTGAAAGACATATAGGGCTATGGATATATAAATAACATTTTAATACACGTAGATTTATTTATTTGTTGACTAAAGTGATAGCAATAGTGTATATTCAATTATTTAGTGACATGATAGTTGAGTGAAATGATAGCCATGGTGTCAACTTATTTATTGAATGAAATTATAGCCACGGTGTCTAGATTAATTTATACATAAATGTTTTAGTAATTTCGTCCGTGCGTGTGAAAAGAGTTATAAGAAGTTTGAATTCACTGATGTCGTATTGTATGTGCGTGGTCTTTTTATTGGTGTTGACCGTTGGACATCGGGAATCCACAAGTCGCGGCTTTTATGTGGAAAAGTCAAGTGCGACTGGCGACATCGATTGTCAGTAACGAGGACGTGGTTCAGTGGCGATAAAGCGAACGTGGTTCATTTGCCATAAAGATAACGTGGTCCATTGGCCATAAAGATAACCTGGTTCATTGGCCATAAAGATAACGTAATTGACTGGCATTAAGAATCAAATGTGGTTGACTGGCGATAGAATTGAACGTGGTTGACTGGCGATAGAATCGAACGTGGTTGACTGGCGATAGAATCGAACGTACGTAGTTGACTGGCGATAAGAATCGAACGTAGTTGACTGGCGATAAGAATCGAACGTGGTTAACTGGCGATAGAATCGAACGTGGTTGAATGGCGATAAGAATCGAACGTTGTTGACTGGCGATAAGAATCGAACGTGGTTGACTGGCGATAGAATTGGACTTTGTTAATCGACGATATTACATTGACGTAGGGTGTATTTTCAAATCGAGTATTAGTGTAAAAGGATTATTTGATTGATTAATTAGTTGTGATTGGGTTATTAACAAACAACTACCGTACTTACTATTTATTCGTGAATTTCGCAATATACCGCTTATATTTATCATTACATTGATAGTCACCCTTCACTGACTCCACAAATGTGCATTCATACCCTTTTAGTCGGGAGACTACCATCGTTCTAAAACGTAAAACATTCGTGGAATGAACGAATTCGCGTAACTAAGTTTTCCGTCAAATATACAATGAAAAGAAATATAGACTCTAAGTGAAATACTTTTTCGTATACTTGTGTAGAGTGCCTTGTGCGAGTCATAATCTAAGTCACTAAGGTTTTATCTTCCCTTTTCGTATTATACGGCATAGTTAACATGGCAACCAACACCTCTTTTTTGGATGCCGTTTCGTTGAAAAAGAGGGGACTACCCCGAAGTTCCAAGGAGGGGAATTACCGGTATTCTAAAGTAATTAGAATGATACGACATAGTCTATTACGATAACCTCAGAAGTATCATGGCAATGGATCGAAATTTGGTTGCAAAAATTATCAAGATAACCTACATATATAATGAACATGTTTTAAATTTCGAGTCTCAGATGTCTAAGATTCTAAAGAGCTATGTGGTGGCTCTTCAAAAAAGCTATCTCCTAATTTTGGACACAAAGGCCTCCCACGCAGAAATGTTTGAATGTCGATATCCGTAGTATAAAATACCTCATTAAAACTTGCTTTATTGTTTGAATTACATCAAGACGTCATTATCATTGCCATTGCTATTGTAATTTTCATTATCGTCGTCGTCGTCGCCCTCGCCGTTGCTACCGTCGCCGTTATCGTCGTTATCGATATTACCGCAATTATCGTCGTTATCGTTATTATTGTTATTTTTATTATCGTCGTTATGGTCGTTATAATTATCGTCGTTATCGTCGATATCATCATTATCGTCATCGTCGTTATCGTCATTATCGTCGTGGTTGGAGTAATCGTCGTAGTCGTCGTCGACACCGCCGCTGCCGCCATCTCGGCCATTATCGTCATCATCACCGTCATCATAACCGTCATCATCACCGTCATTATTACCGTCATTATCACCGTCATTATCAATGTAAAAATCATTACAATAATTACCACCATTACCATTGTCGTCGTCATCGTCGCTATCGTTGTCGTCGTCGTCGTTACTATCGTCATCGTTATTATCATCATCGTCGTCGTCGTCGAGGTCGTCATCGTCTTTATAGTCATCATCGTCATTGTCATCATCGTTATCTCAATCGTCATCGTTATCATCATCGTCATCGTCACTGTCACCGCCACAGCCACCGCCCCCGCCATCGCCATCATCAAACATATTACAATTACGTGATTAATGAGAATTTTGGTAA
This sequence comes from Epimenia babai, assembly GCA_011762755.2. Taxonomy (NCBI): domain Eukaryota; kingdom Metazoa; phylum Mollusca; class Solenogastres; order Cavibelonia; family Epimeniidae; genus Epimenia; species Epimenia babai. The sequence continues at coordinate 8,900 of WURV02203103.1, forward strand.
CCTTAAACAATTTGCGGTGGTCCAAACTTTCAAGATCTTCGATGCCTCAAACATATTACATATTTACATTAAATTCTTTATAATCCAAAGTCATCGCCGTAGGTATGAGTAAATTGTGTATATTGTACATATTGTACAAGACTATACAAGTTTAAAACAACTTGTGGGCATTGCAGTAGTCATCAAATTACACTTTTTTCATTTGTTTGTTTTTTTAGGTCGAAACATTGTAGTGTCCTCAACATTATCTTGTCATTATTGACCAAGGGATAAATTGGCACTTTAAATAAAGCTTTATTATCATTATTATAAACTATGACGTGAATAGATTACAGATGCATTTCGCGCCATCTAGTGCACTAAAACAAATGCATTGGTTGAAGTTCGTTGGCTGGCGAAAGTGAATTTTTTGTGAAGTAGCAGACGACATTTCCACGTTGTAACGGACGCGGCGTTCGGGATACTTCCCTATGATGACTAGAAACCCCGTATACTGTTAGAGTGAACACAAACTAGATGTTAATATATAGGCGTTTAATAATCACTACCCAATAAACACAGCCTAGTGATGTTTTGCTACTATACAAGAAGCTGCGCTGCCCTTTATCACTAAACCCCCCAGTCAGTCAATCAGCCTGTGCGTCCAATCCAACTTGGGCTTGGTTTAGTCCCTGGGCTTCGGTCCTGGGCCAGCTGCTGCTCAGTTTCCTGGTAAGATCCTGGGTTAGATCCCTGATTAGATCTTGGGTTAGATCCCGGGTTAAATCCTAGGTCAGGTCCCCAAATCTTCTTACACACGCTTCGGGTGCACTTTTCCTTTGGCAGTTCCGGCTTATGAACACAGCCAGTTGGTCTTTTGAGTACTGCTACTCAATCCACCACCGCGTGGACACGGACAATCGTTATATCCTGTTCTACCCTTGACGTAGAAGCATGAAGGATATTCTTGTTCGTGAAGACACTCACTGGTCCAAAATCTACCTCCGCGTAGATTGACTGCCTACGACTTATCTACCACCGCGTAGATTACGACTCGTCCGCCACCGCATGGACTAAAGTGCCCCCACAAGAACTGAATTCTAAGGCCTTATATAGGATAATACAGACAATCACAAAAAATGTTTATCGCTCCCAGCACCAATGACATTATGTTATGGCTAGTAGCCAATCCACTGTTTGCTCAATACTTCTTAAACCAATGAAACATTCATAATCATAAACTAGGCAATCTCATTTCTTAAAAATGGGTAAGTAAGGTTTTACCTTTCACCTATGATTATCTCCCTTAGCTAACATAACCACCCCTGCTAACACAAATGTGGAAACAGAAATTGAGCCTGCATTTAGGCACTGCACTAGCCTTCTGTAGTCATGGCAACGAGTTTACAGGTTAAATTCTATACACGGCTGGGCGAAGTACGCAATGACTGTGACACACGTGATAGCATGATGCGCGCGCATCCAACACCACGTGATATCTCTCGAGCAATGAAAAGGCAGCTTCACCTTCCGATAGCGGAAAAAATACGTTTCCGTGCCCTATTTTCGTTTTCACGCAGGAAAAAAGACCCTATTACTCCCTAAAAGTTGTAACAGAACCATATTGCTATAGCAGTGTGATGTACTGATATCAACCTGGTAAGAGTTTATCTGTGAGATTAAGTCGTTAGAGACTGTTTAAGTTTGTACAAAAAACAGCTAAGAGTCTGGATATTATAACTTTAAAATGTTTTAACTTAATACGGAACAAAAAATAAATTGAACAGTGTATTGTCTATTGACGGAGTAAATAGTTGTAACAGTACTAGTAGTAAATAGTACTAGCTTTCGTATTAAAATATAGCTAGGTCTAATGAGTAGAATATATAAAAGAAAGTTACAAGAGAGTGTGGAAGTATAAAAAAATCTCAAATGTATGGAACTCGTTTGAAATTTGGGAGAAACAGTGATCAAAAATTAGTAGAAAATATGACTTTCAAAATACAGGCACATCAGAGGGAAAAGGCTGGACAGAACCACACTGCAAGGCCTACCCAGACTCTTGGCACAAAGTTTGAGGGTGCTTCCCGATCGAAAAATGCAGCAGGTAGTATACTGGCTGAAACCTGAGTTTAATCAGGGTTAAATGAATCAAGAGTAATATATTTTAACCACTTTGCCTGCTGCCTTTTGGTTAAGGGGGCCAAAAAAGTATAACGATAGAGGTAACAAAAGTATAGAATGTCCTACAATAGCAAATTTATGGTGGAAAAAACCGGCTGTAGCACAGTTCATCAACTTATAGATGTCTGCCATAAAATATGCACCGGATATGATAGGAACGAATCCACGACTGTTGTATTTTTTGACATCTCCAAGGCATTTGATCGAGTTTGGCATCGTGGTCTCATTTATAAGTTACATCAGCATGGAGTTGCTGGTGGTTTGCTGAACTGGTTTGCTGACTATGTCACCAACAGATGGCAACGGGTTTGCATAGATGGTATTTTTTCAGAGTTCAAACAGATCCCTGCTGGCGTGCCACAGGGGTCTGTTCTTGGCCCGCTACTATTTTTAGTCTATTCCAATGATTTACATACGGTTATCAAAAATTGTAGCGTGCGTTTATTTGCTGATGATA
>WURV02203114.1:0-11518 GCA_011762755.2 Epimenia babai
CATACCATATATCACATACCATATATCACATACCATATATCACATACCATATATCACATACCATATATCACATACCATATATCACATACCAATATATCACTCACTGCGGATCATTCACCGTAGTCCATTCAGCACGGATCACTCACCAAAGTTCGCTGAAGCGCGCATCACTTAAAACGTTTCACAGACCCGCGGTCACTCTGTCGGCTAGCTCACCCACACATACACACACAAACACACACACATACACATACACACACACACGCGACGTGTTCACAATATACAGGCGACTCGTGGCGGGTCTCTCATCTAAGCAATTAGTTAATTCGCGATCGAATCATCGTGTGCGTCGATCGATATCGTAAACGCAGGAAGTTTATCTCGGGGTAATTCTGATAGTGCTCTTAAACACGCGACGGACGGCAACGGCAACGTTAGCCGACATTAGCCGACAGTACTTACACTTATGCCAGGTCCAGATTGAGTCAGTGAGGAGATACAAGCTTTTACTGCCCATCTGTCGACCAGTAATAATTAGTACTAGTATAACAAAGTCTCATACGTTGATTTTATATTTTAGGTCGACTGATGCTTTGATCTATCTCTCGTGATATATTCCTCACTTTATATCAGTTGACTACCGGGTAATGAAAATGTCGTTCTCAGAAAATTCCACGATTGCTTGTGATGATTTGCCGAGCCTGTGGTTATGTTTCATGTAGGTGTATTAGAGCATGGGATTCGCTTATTAAATTATTGTGTCCATCATCATGCCTTGACATAGTTTGCCCATACATAGTAAAAATGAAAGTGAAAGTCTCAAATTATTCAGGCGCATGGCATTACCACCTCCACTGTTTCATACACACAACGACGGTGTTTTAATTATTTATTCAATTTTTCAGCAGCACTGAATAACTACCTCAAATATGGTACCTAAGATATTTTTCTAGGTATTGGTGCTAAAATTCAAAATCCAAAAAATTTGTATTTTGAATGTATTTTTCTATTTCAGTCATCATGTAAATGCCGAGAAACGTCTGCTTTCGATTGGTGCATCACATATAACCAATTGGTCTATTATCAGATTATTCAATTATGCTTAAATCCCAGGTTTCTTTCTACAATTTCCAAATTCGCATTTTGCCATCGACTTCGGGAGAGAATTGAGAGCATATTTTTCTCGATTTAAGTACTAAGATACAGTCCCAACAAACATTGCGCGACTAATGATAAGCCTGGTTATCTTCTCTTTTCTGATAATCAGTAATTGTGTAAAAACTATAAAAAGCACCACAGTTTATCCAGATTCCTGTGTATGGCAATCCCTCAGTGTTTGATTATCATCTTCAATGTATCCATTCCTTTAGGTGGCCAATGCCTCGTATAGTGTGTATTGGATAGCTAATAAGTACAATTTGACCATATCCCCTTTTTTTTATTCATGCACTGAATTTTGTTTGATTAACCTTGAAATTTGTGTCATACCTTAGCCGGAATGTTAAAAGTAATGAATTTTTAGATATAATGACGTGCGTGGGTTTAGCGTTTTCACTGCGTAAACAGCAAATGAGGTTTTGCTCAAAGCCGTCTTCACGCGAGATTAGTCAAAAAGCAATTAACCGCGCTCGGTATGATTGAGACGTTTTTTGGCACATTTTCACGCCGCTGCACGTCCATTACCTGAGGAGTCGCGCGCACAATGCAGCGTCGCATCGCATCAAATTGCATCAAATCGCACGGACGGCGCGCGGTGGTAATGATGCATATTAATATTTGAACAAGCCACCGAGCCATGCATGCGCATGTGGACGCCGCTAAGTATTGATTCACAATGCTCCCACCATCATCGTCGTTGTCCGTCGTTCATCGTTGTAGCGCGCGGTTGTAATTATCACCGAGTTGCCAATGACACAACGCCGCCATGATTTACGCGATGTTCCCCACTCACGAACCTCAACCATTCCGATTAAATCTCGGACAATATCTCCCGAAATGGTTATAATAGTAATAAATTCTGCTACAGTATGTGAACGAGTCTTTCTTAATGATAATATGTCAAGTTGATGGTGACAATAACAACAGTGTAGCTCTTTGAGAAATATTTGTTGGAGTACTTTCTCTCTCTTTCTCTCGCTGCTCTCTCTGTTGTAAGTCAGTAGATGGATGCTGATTGGTGGAAAATCGGACACGGTCAATACTTTTTCAACTAACATGCTGTATCTGTGCCATACGGGTAGAATTAGCTGGTGAAGCTTGTAAGAAAGGTTGGTTTCGGTTGCCTTTCCATAGATGACCTGTTCGCTTACTGTAAGCCACTGTTCTGAAACTATGACCACCGGGCTAACAGGCGAGATTTTGGTGCTACTTCATAATTAAGTGTCCGTCGCACGTACAAAATTGCCTCGTTACATCCCTAAGATATTTTTTTATAACAAATCTGTCTCAGTATACAGGCACGGGTTTCTGCTACAGAGTTTTCGCTCACCCCTTTTACCTGAAGCTAATCCGTTTGTAATCTTAACCACATGGGCTAGCTCGGTAAAGATCCAAATATGGACAACACGACCAATACTCCGGTCACAGCCTATTTCTAACTCACTACCTAAGTAGATCAGTAAGATTATACCTCTGACCCGGTGTGGTTATTAAGGAGCGTTTTCGTTTGACAGCTATATTTTGTATCGTGTTCCCGTCCTTGTCTCATCTCTCTCTCATCTCACTATAAAATCATCACGCATCAAATATTTACAGTCATGCGTGACATCTGACATCGTTAGGTTGTCAATATCTCTCAGTATTTCTCGGAACCGGTACCAGGAATAGATAAGTCGACTGTCAACTGTGGTTTCTAATGCTATTACTCCCTCATTAGAATAAATGGGGGTAACCAACCGACCATATTTAGTGATACTATCACCAAATGGTTGATCCCAGCTAAAATCTTACTCTCTGTTGTTCTATATTGTACAATTGTGATATTTTTTGCATCACCAGGCAGTGCATAATCGTCTACAAACACTATTCAAAGCATGAATAAAGGTCAACAGGTAATATTTTCATGATGTCCATAATGGGCTCTGATCCCCCTACACGAATGATTTTTGAATAAAAAAGGAAACACGCGAGGTTTTGGTGCTACTTTATAATTCAGTTATTAAGTACAATATTACCTTGTAATATTCCTGAGATATTTTTATAATTATCTATTCTACGAGAAAACCTTTCTAAATATGGAAGCACGAAAATCATTTCTGGTTGTTTGGAGGCACGGGGAAAATCCTTGGTTTTTGCTTGTTCAAACTTATAACCTCTCGTATGAAAGACAGCGCTTCTGACCACTGTACCAATGGCCTAACCGTATTTTATATGGGTTCAACCGCGTTGTCCCGCAGCTTGTTGCATCAGCTTTCCCGTTCAGTTCCCCCACAAATAATGACAGCGATAGTGTAGCTTCTATCAGTAACTTGTAAGTGATAAAATTGCTTTTAGTTGATTAGTTTATCAATGGTGAATTATCGTGTATAGTGATACGAGTGCAGATGGAGAAACAATGCGATTAGCGGCCAGTGATGCGGTTGTGTGTGTCGATCAATAATTGTCAATTGTCCCCGTTATGTTCGTATTCTATTACTGTATGTATGGTATGTTTGATGATAGCTCGGTTAATGTACCATGGAGTAGCCAATCGTTTTGATGTCTCTTCGATTTGTGCTGCTCCAGGGGAATACCCATGTCACCGAAAAACCTTGAACAATCTAGGCCGAAGGAAACTTAATCACTTTGACGTTGAAGCAGATAGGAAGTAACAGGATAACAAATAATTTCTATTTCGACTAATCAGTATTTAAATTAGCATCTCCAAAAAATATAGACTTGATTATTCGTTGCTTTGAGTAATTGTATCTATTTGACCCATACTAAGTATTGTTAAAGTTGTAGTCATCAGTAAATATACTTTTTATATGTATAATATGCCAGTCTTTTGTATGACCATTGGTAGTTCTAGTTTTCTTGAGTGATACATATTTTTTATGCCAGATCTTGAGATGAAGGAGAACGTGTCTGTCTGAGCTCAGTTGATAGGCCCATCTGGGTTCAGATTTACTGTGTTATTCTGTCAGAATAGAATGAGTTTTACATGTTATGAGGCAAGCAGTGTAATATTGGTTTATTAGAGCATTTACGTAATAAACTAACAAATTAAAAACGTCGATAATATCACAGACGAGATGAGATTTGGGAGAATTTGACGAGACTGGAGAATTATCGTAGAAAGTGGCGGCGCTGATAGCGGCATCGGCGGCAATCTCTCGCGTAATTCCTTCCCCGAATATCATTTAGCGGTTAGCATTGATCGGAGTGTATCGAGTGTGGAGAGTGGCTCGAAAGTGGCATCGAGAGACTCGCCAGCGATGTTGTCGCACGTTGTAGCACATGTCTGTACAATTACCCGCATTGTTATCACCCGTCAAGCGAGAATTAGCGAGATTTGTGTGTTTTGCGCCGTCTATTCTTATCGAATTACCTCATCCGATCCAATATGGTCGTGGCTGTCGAGTGATTTTCTTCAGATTTCTGTTTCGGTTCACTGCGATGCTTTTGTTAAAGGCGTTCTATCCGCATGCATGCTAATTTTCGCTCCTAATGCGAGTGGATCGTGGATAGATGCACTTAATTTTTGCGTTCCATGAATTTCTCCATGAAACTTTACTGGAACCTGTATCACATGGTGGAAGTACGATCATATATGTTGCTCGAATGGGGTGTATTTAACGAGTATCATTAAAATGTCTATTGGAAATGGGCTTGGGGCAACACTGTTGTATATCTAACTTGGCCTGTGGCAACACTGTTGTGTATCTAACTTGGCCTGTGGAAACACTGTTGTGTATCTAACTTAGCCTGTGGCAACACTGTTGCGTATCTAACTTGGCCTGTGGCAACGCTCTTGTGTAACCTAACTTGGCCGGTGGTAATGCTGTTGTGTAACCTAACTTGGCCTGTGGCAACGCTGTTGTGTATCTAACTTGGCCTGTAGCAACGCTGTTGTGTAACCTAAGTTGGCCTGTGGCAACGCTGTTGTGTAACCCAGCTTGGCCTGTGGCAACGATGTTGTGTATCTAACTTGGCCTGGGGCAACACTGTTTTGTATCTAACTTGGCCTGTGGCAACACTGTTGTTTATCTAACTCGGCCTGTGGCAACACTATTGTGTATCTAACTTGGCCTGTGGCAACGCTGTTGTGTATCTAACTTGGCCTGTGGCAACACTGTTGTGTATCTAGCTTAACTCTTCTAGAAACTCTAGCGTGTTTTGCTGCTTTTGTAATAAGGTACATGCCATTACTTATATATATATATATATATATATATATATATATATTACATGTACTATTTACCATGTCCAAAATGTTGTATCAAATACACAGCCCTATTATTAAGTTGTTAAAGTGTCATGTACCAGATTATTGATGACTTTTAGTCAAGTAAGGATTTAGGACTGCTTTATGGGGCAATAAAGTTCTAAACACTAACCCTAACCCTAACATGGCATCCATGAATTCTTGGTTATTTTAGTCATTAAATGTGATATATTCACATGCAATTATGTACATAGAATATCTAGAATATCTATTTTCAGTGTAACTTTGGCGACGTAACACAAGTTACACATCAATGAAATGTCTTAGTACCCAGCTCTGGACGGCAATAATGGGATTTTTTTCATAGTATTGGAAATAATTATTCACTAGGCCAAACTATGTTGAAACTGATGCTTTACTCTTGTGATCCGGTTTTTCATCATGGAATCGTTAGAAACTTCGAAAAGTTCACCGCAGGTTTGGAAAGGCAGCGCTCATTAGGATACCTGCTGTTTCGCTGTGACAGCTGGTCACGTGACCTTACTGGGATAATCATGAATGTCAAAAGTCACATGACATGCTATTAGATAGATTTATAGATTCCCTGTTGAAGCGAAATAACCGCTATAGTTTCAGTTTTGGATATATAGCCCTAGCTTTAGTACGGGTCCACTATGGCCAACTTTGGGTAAATGGTTCACTTGACGCGGAGGATGGAATAGAAAACTGTTGCCCACTGACCATATGCGGTAAATTTTTTTCAGACATTTGTACGACATGACTACCTCATTTTTTAAAAAAATGTTAATTATATTCAGCCATCACAGTGTGTAGGTTGTAGGGAAATACAAGTGAAACAAAATACTTTAAGACTTATCAAATTGCATTGAATTCGTCACTTAGACTAACATGTTTATTTCTACTGTATCAGCGACTTCTTTATTATTTAGCATCTCGGTCGCTGGTTACTGTTGAAAGATGTCGTGTATCTACTACTCGTAGTCGCTGCTTTCGTTTTGCGGGTCCTATCTTATGGAATAATTTTCCTTTTGAAATTAGATCCATACGTTCCATCTCTATTTTTAAGCAACGACTCAAGACCCATCTCTTCTCCGAGTCACGTTAACTGGCTCACATTGTTATGCTGCGTGCTTAAATCCCTCCACTATATTCTGAACTGTGAACCGCCCTTAGAGCACGTTCTCGTGGCATAAAGAGCGGGATATTAAGTAACCTATTTATTATTTTTATTATTATTTTATCACATTAAAGTCAGTGTAGTCGCTGTGAGAGAACTGTGAGAATTACTTCTGTAATTTCGGCGCAGTGTACTAACTCGGTCCAGTGAAGGATTAGGGTTAGGGCTAGCGTTAGGGTATCTGCTCTCCACTCAGGTTCTCGAGTGTCATAGTAGAATTTTCACTGCGCTGTAATATCTAATGATACGTACTGACATGATTATTAACCACTATCTCTTCATGTGGCTCTGGAATAGAAAACGGTATCCCCATTCCTGTTGCTGAGGTTATACATGAGGAAAAAATTATGGTGACAGAAATACGTCTATTCGACAGTTATCAGTTAATTTATTTCGTTGTGGAATCATTGCAGTTATGCACATTCAATTTGATGATTTCCTGTTCTCACACATGGGTATATCTAATCACATTTCTCATTATAGAGACAGTTATCGCTGTATTGTAGTTGTTAGAACGTAAGTTTTACATCTTGATTAAACGTTGCCTTGGCTTCCTGGAGAATCACGAAAGCCGGCTGTCACTATGGTTACGAAGTGATCGCTAAAGTTACGCATGGTTATCCATCGATGCTTCATTTCTTCATGTTGTCATTTCGATCCTTGAGGCACACCACTGATAGACCCGATTACGTGCTACACAACTACATCATCATTATCTATTATTCATACTTTATCTTCTCTCTATAACAATTTTCAATCCTTAATAATTTGTCCATGGAATATTAATGACTTGTACCCGACACTGCCTACAGACAGCCTATCTTAAATTAACACATGTCTTATATTTTATATATTTTTTTGAGTATTCTAATCATTGAAGCACACCTTTTTTAATTGTTGCATTTTATGAGCGATTATCTTTGAAAGTCATTAACTCATGTTGAATTTGTCATTTTCTGTATATTTTCATATATTTAACTGTTTATTAGTCATATTTTGTTGTGAATGTTTCAAGAAAAGTAACTTTATAGGTTTAAGGTAACCTTTACAACTTTCTGGTTAATAAAATATTTTGGTATATTATCAACTTGTAGCCTCCTTGACAATTGGTAGTGGGCCACAGAGATAAAAACAGAAAGGAAGATTATTTTTTAAGGTGTCTGAGGTCTGTGTCTATGTCTTACTGTGTGTGACACGCTCTACGCAATAAACTTATTCGTGGATTTGCGTAAAATTTTCTTGAAAGGTTATAAACGAGGAAATCACGGAATTTTCGTGATGATCCTGTGGAATATTAGGAATTTCTCAAAGATCAAACAAGGTTTCAGTGATTAAAAACTTGCATTAGTGACACCACATGTAACATGATGCCGGAGAAATGAGTTGATGAATATGGATGTTGTGACTTGTAGTTGTAGTAGTACTATTAGTACACATTTTTATGGTGGACACTACGTAGCTGCGTTGGTGGATATCTGCGCTCCCCGAGTATGTAACGATATGCTGGGATGACCCCCATTGTCTGGGATGTAATTGGTCCTTTATAAAACTAGCCTGTGGTTAATACAACTAACGGATTAGGGAAAACCACTTCATCTGGGGAGACAGTTCACCAATCTCCATTCACGTCACTGGTTTCAACATCTTACATATATCGCATACTGAGCCATTTAAAGAAGATCGTGAAATAACAGTGGAGATATAAGCTCCATTGAGAATCATACAGAGAGCCTATACAACCTATCGTGTCAGCGGGAAGAACAGTCATAACCACGCTACAAGGGCTACCCAGCTCTCTATGGGTGGATGGTGTTCAAGGTGCTTTTTACCTAAGAAAAAGTGCCACGTTGTACACTGCTTAGATCAAATCTCCTGATTGAATTGAAATTCTAATGACACCGTAGGATAACAACTTAAATTAATGTTCCAAGATCTAATTACTACAACAATTTCAATTGAAAAAGTCACAAGTCAAGTTGGTCTGACCGTATTTCATTTTTCTATAATTACTAATTATAGCTAAATATCGTATAATACCACTGCCATATCTAGACAAATACTGTATGTATATCACAACTATTTTTGGCTAATTTGGCTAACTAGAAATCAAATAGAATTTCATTTCATTCCATTTAACGGTTGTGTTAGGTCATGATTTAACTTATATGTATTGTTTATTGTGTTATGCAATATAATAAGTTATCACACGAAATGTATATAGGCGCTTTAGAGACATACTAGTTATTAGGGTGCCTCCAAAACAAATGGATTATTATTATTATTGTTATTATTAATTTTCTTCATTGTAATCCTCTGGGATTTTTCATGCATGCGTTTTATATAGAAACGTTTTATGATAGACTGAGCCATATATGCAATCAACTTATTAGTAAGTGTATGCATATTATTTAAATAGATGTGTGGGTACCTAACACGGGGGTAAACAACGTCACCGCATCGTTGTCATGGAGACGACAACAAAAAAATCGCCGCGGGAAATGGCTGACGTATTGACTTACGTGATATTTCATCTCTCATTTCTATGTACGCCGGTATTATATCGCGCCAGTCAGATAGGTTTACTGTTTATCTCGCAGTGCCTTGTTCTGTGATTATTCCCCCTTAGCGTAACATTAATCACGTTATCAAACAGATTGTTCGTACCTTTTATAGATTTTTCTACGCAGTATTTGAGGTCCCATAGGATCTGTGTTTCGCTCGCTTATCTTTGGAAGACAAGAGTTGACATTTGTAATAACTGTATCCGCTTTCGCTCACTGTGCGCTCGTCAGGTGACATTCGTGATTTAGTAATTCCATCTTTATTGTCAGCTCTTCAGCTTTAACGGGCTCGTGCACTTACTTAAGCTCTGCAAATCCAGTTTTTACATGAGATTAACCAAGATTCTAGCGATAAACTAATGACTAAGGTGGTTATTGACTGAGGTGGTTATTGACTAAGGTGGTTATTGACTGAGGTGGGTATTGACTGAGGTGGTTATTGACTGAGGTCGTTATTGACTGAGATGGTTATTGACTGAAGTCATTGTTGACCGAGGTCGTTATTGACCGAGGTCGTTGTTGACCGAGTATGTTGTTGACCGAGGTCGCTGTTGACCGAGGTCGCTGTTGACCGAGGTCATTGTTGACCGAGGTCGTTATTGACCGAGGCCATTATTGACCGAGGTCGCTGTTGACCGAGGTCGCTGTTGACTGAGGTCGCTGTTAACCGAGGTCGCTGTTGACCGAGGTCGCTGATGACCGAGGTCGTTGTTGACCGAGGTCGCTGTTGACCGAGGTCGTTATTGACCGAGGTCGTTATTGACCGAGGTCGTTATTGACCGAGGTCGTTATTGACTGAGGTTGTTATTGACTGAGGCCGTTATGACTAGGGTCATTAATAGTTATGGTCACTAATGCTTAAGGTTGCTGTTGACTTAGATCACTAATGGTCAAGGTCACCAATTACTACGGTTGCTAGTGACTGAAGTTGCTAATGACTGAGATTGTTAATGACAGAGTTAGCTAATAATTAAGGTCATTATTAAGTTGTTACTTATGGTTAAGGTTGCTAATGACTAAGGTTGCTAATGACTAAGGTTGCTATTGACTGATATTGTTAATGACAGAGTTAGCTAATAATTAGGGTCATAATTGATTGGTTACTAATGGTTAAGGTTGCTATTGACTGGTTACTAATGACCAAGGTTGCTATTGACTGAGGTTGCTTATGACTGATGTTACTAATGATTGAGATTTTTAATGATAGAGTTAGCTAATAATTAAGGTCATTATTGATTTGTTACTAATGGTTAAGGTCGCTAATAACTAAGGTTGCTAATGACCAAGGTCACTTAACATAACATTGAAGTAAGCTCAGGTACTTAGTAATAGTTAATTCATGAAGACTTCATCAAATTTTGTTTTTCTGCTAGGTATATAAGTTTGATGTTGCCTTTTGAGTCGGACTCACCCCTCACATCAAGTAGTAACACAAATCATTGTCCACATTAGTACATGCTATAAGATGCAAGATGACATATTCATCAATCTTTCCGTTGTCACTATAACTTGCTAACGATGATGAATGGCATTCTCTGTAGCATCTCTAGCCCTGATGCACTTGCTCTGAAACTCTGAAATGAAGTTGTCACTGGCGTGTACCACTGTTTATTTATGCCAAAGTTCATGCTAGAGACAATTGAGTAACAATTAACACATGCTGGATAAATGCTGAAATATGATGTCCATTGTCCATTTCTCTAGTTAGCCTCACTCACAACTTGCTGCATACTGTATGAAATGAAATTTCATTGATTTATAGTGCCCTTTCAACACATGGCTATCAAAGACACTTTACAAATTTATGGTTGATATGATTAACTAGAAAAACACAAGGAATACGGTTCAAAATCTGTAACTAAATTGCCTCATATTTACGACAGTTGTTCAATTTGCTGATTTGCGATCCGTTATAGGAAATGATCGTGACTCCTGTTTTGATAGACATCCAGTAGAATTCGTCTGACGCAGTGTCCATCTGAATTATTAAATGTAGGCAAGAAGTTGTGCGCAATTTTGCGTAATGTATTCAGTAATTTGTGCATCTGTATATCTGTCAGACTATTGCATGTGAAGGTATGACCTGGTAGAGTCAATTGAATGAATGTCTGTTGGGCAAATGTCTTGATAGGACAGGAGATATGGGGTGCCGTATTAGCCATATCGCATAAGAAAAGTAAATACGCCCCTTATTGACTAATTAAGGTTATAATTAATACCAGCTTTCCTATACAAGTACACTTCACCAGGTTCAATAAGTATAGGCGGTGACACATACAGAATACATATATATTTTATCTATATATATATATATATATGCGATGTTAATTAGGATAGCCAATGTGGTTCCATAAATAGTTGGAGAGAAATGCACAGGAAAAAACCTATACCCCT
>WURV02203125.1:0-11518 GCA_011762755.2 Epimenia babai
ATAAATTTGTAAAGTGTCTTTGATAGCCATGTGTTAAAAGGGCACTATAAATCAATAAAATTTCATTTCATTTCAATGGTAGTAAATGTCAGCAGTTCTTAGCAGTCTACATCGATTTTTGAAAATTTGAATTTAAAACAGCCCACTCCAATATGGATACTTAATCTTGAAGCATGTCTCGCTTATTTTATTGCTCACGCGTGAATTTGATTGAATTGAATTGAATCTTTATTCAACAAACAATAAAAGCTAATAGGCAGTGCAATTTACAGAGAAATTAGACATGGTTTATCAAAAATAGGATTCGTTTCATTAATACATTCAATACTGCTAATACATATGTCTAGAGACTACAGATGAAAAAGCATCTATAACAATATTTGCATTATTTACAGACATACAATTATACATTATACACAAAAAATGACAATACAAATGTAACACCTTGTTGACTAGCTATACAAGGATTAACACGAGCTTTTATGGCTAACACGACAACCCACACCTCTATGTAAAAAGAAATATGCCATCATATTGTTTTTAATGAAGTCATATCATTTTGGAATTATTGAAGGGAGATATCAGAAGTGTTAACTTATACGAGGACACCCCCCCCAGATCAAATAAACAACTGGATGCTAGATGCAAACTGTTGAAATGAATAGATAATTCCATACCATTTCATCATATTTTTAGCTAATTTCGCGCGTGTCGACGTTTTTTGTGAGCCCGTGTGTTTTTCGAATTTCTACGTGCAGCCGTTGTCTAGAATTTTTGAGGCTAGACAAGTTCCGAACCGATTCTATTTATATTTTCCGTATATTTCTGGGAAAGTCGACAATATACCAAATCCACTTAAAAAATAACGACGTAAACTCATGGTTTGACAGTGTCAACGATCGGTGCAAATTAATTCAATGATTTCTACAGACAATTAAAGAATATAACAGCCATATGGGCGAATACTGAAAGAAATATACTACGGCGGTAATCGTCGAAATCGTGGATAAGTACCATTTTACTTGAGGAAAAGGCGATTTTTTTTCTCTCACTGATATACAGTAAATACGAAAATACAAAGGTAACACCTTGTTGGCTGACTATATAAGGATTAACACAAGCTTTCGTATATCAAGTATACTTCATCAAGTGCATCAGATATACAGTACTACGTGAAGTGCCACACAGCTAGACGACCTAACTGTACCCTCGCGTTAAGTTGATCGACAGTGGGTTAATGTGTGACGTAACCTATGATGTCACGCACCATTGACCCCGTTGTCGCGACTGTCAGTGAGCACCCGGTAGTGTACGAAGGGTTCTTAAGGAATCGACAACGGTTGATGAGTACCAACCCGGGATCTTTGTACGCTTCGAGATAAAATAGCTATGCTGAGAGTGAATTAAATCGAGTAAACGCCTCCGCGCGGCGAACAATAGATGCGGATGACGTAATTACAGGTGACGTCACAGTATCGGAAGATCTACGGCCCTCGATGTTTTTGGGGTGACGTTTCTTACATTTTACGGCCGATTCGCGATAGACACTCGAATTTAAACAAACTATTATGGCAGTGAGAACTGGTGGAGAGGAATGCACAGAAAAACCTATATTTCCTATGGGAAACGGTGTTAAATACCTAAAGACACGGGAGTAAGCTCGCCCCTGTAGCTCAGTTGGTAGAGCACCAGGTCGGTCATCTGGGGTCGTAGGTTCGAGTCCCGTCAGTGGTATAGGTTTTTTCTGTGCATTCCTCTCTGCTTATACGAAGAACCACATTAGTTGCCCTCATTGACATGATGGTAGTAAGAATTGCCATTCGTGGAGTTATGAGAATATCACTGTTTCAACAATCCTACTCAATGTATAAAATCACTGAGTTAATTATATTATTTCTAGAGCGCAGATTTATAGAATTTGCACCTTTTCACATGATCTTAACAATGATATTGGTACAAAGATACTACTAAAGAGCGAAAAATATAAACGTCTAAGTTGCGATTTATAAGCACTGTGACTTGACGAGCTAACCACGTTTTTATCCAATCAGAATATATCTTACAGCTTGAGAGACAAGCTCATCACAGTTTTCCCAAATCGAGACCTCTGTAACAACGCCCCCCTCTTGCGCTAAGTCTAGCCACATCAGATCTACTAACCAGCTTACGTTCGCGCTTAAGAGAATAACGACACAATTACAATGGAGAGTGCAAAACAATCTTGCTTCTGTGAAGGGAATATAGATAATTATAGACGCCAGGGTAAAGGCATACCGATAATACAATGTCAAGACTAAGTGCCCACACGGTCAATCAACCATTGTGGGCGAGATATGAACGTTGAACACGCTTGCCTACGTAACACTCAGACCTAATATTCGCATCAGACAAAGAGCATCGATCAATTCAATATATCAATTATACAATCTGATCACATTTGCATGTTACAGGCACACAGAACGAGTCTTTGATAAAACTAACCACATGCATTGTCGTGAACATATACACTCAGACATACAAACATGGGCATTCTAAAGTCATACCTGTGTTGCATTGGTAGCCGATGGAACTCTGCGAGAAGTTGGGCGAATGATGCGACGGGATTTCTGTTGTTTCACCGTCAACTTGCCGACGAGAGCGATAATAAAAAAGAACGTGCAATTTATAACAATTAAACAATGGTAGAGGGTAGATCAAATGTGGGAAAATTACGCCAAGATAAACCAAAATGAAAGTAATGTATAAAGATAGAAATCACGTCGAAAATAATAGCAAAATTTAGAAGTGATTAAACACAAATTTACGTCGAAAGAAAGATTAAAATGTACTGTTTTCAATTCGAAACGTTTTTAATTCCGTAATAAAATTATATAAGAGTCAAGAATCGAAACATTACGGTACGTAGAAGGCGTGGCAATTGAAATAAATGCTTACCTAGAAGTCGGGTCTGTAATCTGCCAGTGATTTGAATTCACTTCAAAATTCAAATTTCTCCCGTTCCGCGCTTTGTCCGAACGAAATGTGTCTCATCACATGACGTCACCTTACCGGGGTGTATTACATAAGTCCATTATATTATTAAATCACCGTTACAACTACGCGCTTCTAATTTTAAATTGTTTCGCGCAAAAGTTGACGTAACCGCGGCGAACGGTGGAGTCGGCGAGTGACGTAATCTAGAGTGGGATCTCGGATAACGCGGGGAACGTCATTAATTTGCCACCGATGTGTCAATATTGCGATAATTATTTTAAATTTAAAACGAACTTTCGAGATCGCCCAGTCTCGATGTTAATCAATTATAAGACTTCATTGTTAAGTTTACAGCCTACGTGGACTATATTCGTAGAATTGCTTTGATTTTTGTAGTTAGTTATTCCATCTCGTATATCCAAACAATAATATTACCGACATAAAGTCTCACGTGACCCTTTCAATGTCTTGACAAATCACGACCCTGCGTGGCTTATGGCCTGAAGATTGGCGCTGTTATGTCACTGGTATTACGCCATACGTGGCTGAGGGGCAAGGCAGATGATATCGCTGCACAATGGACGCTAACCGCAACAATGGCGACATTGTGGCCGTTACCTCAGCCTTACACAAACTCTCTCCGTCAGACGTTACTTCGTTAAAGATCTGACGTAACGTCCCGTACAACGTTCGCCCCACTCGTCACGGGCAACGGATTCGGGGGACAGGCGTCGCGGCTTGCGTAACCTGTCTCTTTTGGCCCTCGTGGGAACGACCCAGGGACGATAAATAATTTAAACCCAGCGCTATATTGTAATTTATTGCAAAGTGTGTGCGCATAACGTAAGCGACGATCAGTTGGATGACCAGTGGTCAAAGCGAGAGTGACCGGTCCTCGGGTGGTTCCAGAAGAATAATACAGTTTGGTTAGTCTAGCTATTAGCTCGGCGTGGAGTTGTCATTACTGACCAAACCGTAACACATTAACAATAAACAATCGTGACGAGACAGCGTGACAAATGACGCCCACAGTCACCCATAAATTAGTTCACGACGCCGGAGTTTATCATAGTTCTCGAAAACGACGTGGCCCTATTTATTAATTAATTATATATAAATTATTTCAAGTATTGTCATTGTGTTAGATTCTAACGGGTTAAGTATTTCGTCGCAAGATGAATTTTGTAACCTGATTTTTGACGTAATAAGGAGCGCCTCATTCGTCGACCGCGTGGCGTAATAAACAAAAAATGAGTGAAATCTAATACTTATTTGTCACGGCACGGAGTCTATTCTGAAACCTGCCCGATATTATGTTCTTTTTTTGTCGTGAACATGGACCTCGACACCGCCTTGTTGGATTTAACGGTAATAAAACACGACAAAATTTCCCGCGAGGTCCATTGTATTTCTGTGGTCGCTAATACTGTAGTAGAAAAACCCCATGTTTTCGCGCAAAAAGGCTACTGGCGTGTTACGACAGTTATTTTCATCGAGCTCTTCGGATGATTATTGATCAAAATAAAAAAGTGAATGTTACTGGACACATTTGCAGGATGTGTTGTAAAACCCACGAAATTGGGTGACGGAGTAAATAGGTTAAACGTGATATCGGTACGTCGTTTACGTAATCTAATACGTAATCATCAAGAATTAAGCAAGCTCGTTCCATGATGTACACCAATCACCAGTAACTTCGTAGACATCTTGCGTGATAAGGATCCAGGTTGTACGACCTTTAACAACTCAACTCTGCGTAGACTATCCATTATAGTTTACATAACACCACGAGTTCCATTACGTCTCGTGGAGGTAAAGAACAGCATTTCGTTTTAGCGTAATATGATTTGGGAAATTGTTGATACTTCCACGATGATCCGAGATTGGATAAAACTACGTTTGTTAAAGGTAGCTTATTGAAAGTAAAATACGAGTGAAGAATGTTAGTGACGTTTATAACCCAAGAGCAGGTGACAGTAAATTCAAGACAGCGTGATGCTGACTGTTAATGAGGCGCCGGTTATGTAAAACTTCTCCGAGGCCACTGGCCGGCCCGAATATAGCGTCTCGCTGTAGTTCATTAGATAGCACACATTGTGGCAGGGATTATGTAAAAACAAACAAACCCGTGTTTCTGAGCGGTTTCTTGTCACCTGGTGCGAGTATTACAATACGCAAGAGCAGGTGAGACTCGTTCCTGCGACATAAATACCCGTGTCAAGCCGGCGATTGCCGTTTCACGTCAGCGCGTTCTCAGTGGTTACGTCCCGTGCATGTGTCGCAATGTTATTGCTCGTTGTTTTCGAATGAAACTGCGCGAGTGATACAAAAGAACATCCCCGACCTGAATATTCCTCCATCAGATCACTACGCGGGCAGCGGAAGACAAGGAAAATCTAGTCTGTCCTTTATTACTGAACCAACCTGTTTATAGAAAAAAGAAAGTGGCGAAGGTTTAGCGAAATTTTGAGGTCATGGTCAGTCGCACCAACAGTCCTGACTGGTTTGTGAGACATTTGTGAAATTTACAATAAGCCACTGCATATTTTTTTAATAGCCTATTGAAGCGCGAAAATCTCTTGTTATTTCATGTAGTGGATTGTGGAAGACGGGGGGATGGGAAATCCCCATCTTGTGAGAATTCGCGCATTAAAAGCCCCGCTTCTAACTACTGCACCATCGGCGGTCAAGAACGCGTGGACGGTGGAGTTACAACCAACCTTGCCAGTTCGCGTATAAATAAATTAGTCACGAGGCGCTGATCGTAGCGTACGAACAAACCGGACATTGAATCGATTATCTAAAAACACATGATGCACATTTAATCAATAAATAGGCCTGGAACGAATATAATATTTATCAATATTATCCCATGTTAACAAAGTTAAAATATTCCAGTCACAATGCCTTTGTCATTTTAATAACCACATGGGTCAGTGGACGCGAATTTTTCATGACCTCGACATATTTTAATGCATTAGTTTCCTGCTGAATTATGTATACAATGGACGCTCATCCCGTGAATCGATTCGATCTTGTATATGTTGTGCGCGATATTACAATACGCGAATAGTTAGAGCGATGTTACTAAAACACATGATAGTAAATGGTGAATCATATGACGACCAGATGCAAGAATCGCGTAATGGAAATTTTAGCCGATATTGCGGATTGACGCGCTGGAAAACGCCAGATTTTACCGCGTCGTCACTACGAACTGCAACGAGGAAAGGCCATCGGGCGTTGTTTGACCGAATGCCCACCATGCAGGCCCGTATTGCACAAATTAATACCGCGCGGTCAATATTGACTCACGCGCCGTCGGGGAAGGTTGTGGTGAATGTGGTCACATGTGGTAATCACCACGGGTCAGTACGTTGTTATTGGGTCACATTAACCCAACCGTTACTCGTCTTTACGTAAATCTATCTTGACGCTGCGTCAAAGTGCGCAATACAGTCGCCCTCGGCTGGGCAGCGGTTACTCGCGCACGGTGTTCACTCCCGCCAATTTACCGCGATGCCCAACTTTTCCGCATCGCGACCCACGCGTTTCCATCATGGAATAATTTTACAAGTTTGTAAATTAGGCTCAGTGTTCAATCGCCGTGGAATAGGTGCGTCTTATATACGACAATGAGTACGATATGCCAGAGATGTAATGTATGTGTATATGCATGTATGTGTGTGTGTGTGTGTATGTATGTGTATATATATCTATATATATATCGTTATCGGGACCAGTCAGTCGATATCACCATTATTAATGATGTACACGGCAGCCCGGAATCCTGAGCTATAATATCCATCTGTAACATAGTGTCCTAACATGGCGACCCACAAACTGATTAACCTTGAAGGTTTATCTGCATGCACAAGGTTCGTAAATCTTCCTGGTGGAACACACGAGCGGGGGTTACCTCGTACGATATAGGGGAGATAAGAAACACGTTTGTGGTACAAGGGAGATAACACCTCTACTCCCTGCAACAGCAATGTGATTACGCCCCTTACTAAATACGTACGCCTTACCAACTTTCAATATTTACAAAACAATCAATACAAAGGTACGGTTGATATATTTATGTATATAAACGTCAATTATATTACTAAAAATTCTATTACAAAAACAGACCAGTCGTCATTTCGTCGACAACTAATGCACTATTAACATGAATATGGCCGCCGTTCACTACCGGTGGAAATGGCGCGACTAAAAACACCAGCGCAGATATCGAGCGATTTTAGCGACAGTAAAACTACACAAATACCGCTTCTTCGATACAGATGGCACAATAAAACAATTTGAATTATACGAAGAAATATGCCTTCCGTTCACATTTCCAATGAACCCTGCCATTACGCCGAAGCAGTAGCGAAGCGGATTGAACGCGGCTTATGCTACATACTGTTGCCGGGTAAACACGCGCGATACGCATGAACGCGTTATTCCATAGAAGCCGTTATTCGAAATGGTGAAAACCTTTGCTATATAAAAGGATCGTTCAAAATTTTTTCGCCCATATTCGACCCAAACCATGAATAAATAATACATGAATAATAGTGAATTTACATGATCCGATTTTTCGTAAGCGGTTCCCGCTGCCGACTCCCACCTCCGATTTTACGCCCAAAAACGGGACCGTTTTGAATTTCGGTCTGGTTTCTAAAATATTCGGAAGTGGGAGCTTCAACCAATGAACGAATAGTGTCAAGCACGTGACCCTAACCGTATCCTATTTAACTTGGTTACAAGATGGCGCCAAAGTTGGAGTTTAAATTATTGGTCGAAAAAACGGAACTATTCTTTTGCTACGCTACGCCCTTTTAAATACTTTCTCGTTCAAACTGACGCTTATTTTTGGAGAGAGACTTGCTACGACTATAGTCGCGGCACTCGCAGATGTAGCGAGCAAATTTGTATTGTCTTCAATCGCTACGGTGATCGGCCATAACTAACTTTTAACTACGCCGTGTCACGTGACAGTAATGAACGAGCGGGAGAGCCAGACGGCTGCTGTAAATGGCCTGCTATACGGAGGCGGGAACCGCTCCGATGAATCGGCAGATGTAAATCCACGATAATAATCACAAAAACCAGCGATTCAAAACTAAATTGTGTTACCTTTTTGACTTAATATTTCGGCTACAAGTTTCCACTGGATCTAGAATTTTCTATATAATTTCGGCGATACGTCGTCCTGTTAGATAATTACTGTCCAGTTCGTCGACAAAATAAATAACTGTTAGAAAAAAACGCACAATTACAATCCGTGATACTAAGAAAAAACATTTTAACATAATACGTCGCACGTAAACGTTTCTCCTCGTTATAAAATAATATCCTGTACAGTAAACACGTATTAGTTCTCTTTGTCGTTTAGTTTCCGTGCTTCAAAGCGCACGACTGGGAAAATCTAAAACCTGGAAGGTTGATATTTTCGCCTGTTTTTGCCCAATTTTGCTCGCATCCAGTTGCTCGAGCATCGTTCGCTAAAAGGAGCAATTGCTGTAGAGAAAAAAACTCTAAAATCTCCTCTGAATGATTTTTTGTTGGGCAAAGAGGCAGAAAATGCGAAAATGGTCTAAGTGACATTGACAGCGTTATATCGGTCGGCAGTCGCGTCGACATACGGAGTATTGAGCAAACAACTGCAGATCAACGGCTGTTCATCCGTCCATCCGTTCATCCGTCCATCCCTTCATCCGTTCATCTTATAAAACACACCGACTGTCACATGACAGATGCACGGCCCCCACATGTTACATTCCCATCACTTCATCATTATAGAGTATTAGACGCAGCCGATAACGGAATATCGTACTAACTACACGGTTACAATAAAAGGGGGATAAACAACTGTGTTGCCTTATGGGTCCAACATTTAGATGATGCATAGGGGGGAAGGGGGGATAATTCAGATTCATGCAGGCTAAAAATGTATGTGTGGAGAAAGAGATGGGGAAAAACACGTCATTATCAATGACGGCTGCACGATGAAAAATACATGGAAATGTAAGATTATATCGCAAGACACATAACGTTCGAGTAACTTTTCTGATTTGGTGAGATAAACAAACATGTGGGCGTAATTATTACAGGTATATCTAATGACTATTTTTGTTTATATGGAGACATATATGGAGACTGATAAAAAGATAGGAGAGAACAGGAGTAGAAAAAGTGAATTATAGAGAAATAGATTTTCAGAGAAATACTAGGATAGAGGAAAGTGATAGAACATATTAGGGAAGCAGCGACATGTATGGGATCTACCAGGGAAACAAAGAAACGCCAAAGACATCACAGAAGAACCCCTATGGGAACAGTGGCAAGTGATAGAAAATGCCAGTG
The DNA here is from genome assembly GCA_011762755.2 of Epimenia babai. Classification (NCBI taxonomy): domain Eukaryota; kingdom Metazoa; phylum Mollusca; class Solenogastres; order Cavibelonia; family Epimeniidae; genus Epimenia; species Epimenia babai. Next base: position 9,328 of record WURV02203125.1, read on the forward strand.
AGGGGGATAAAAGTTAGAAGTTAGTGAAATGTTACGGAATCAGAAAAGAAATACTAGAAACAAGGAAGAGGCACTAAAAACAATTGAGAAATGTTATGTGTCTGTCTGTCTGAGAGAGGCTGCATTATGAAGTAGACTATATGATTTCGTGTTTGTAGATGACACTGAAACGTTATGTGTCTGTCTGTCTGTGAGAGGCTGCATTATGAAGTAGACTATATGATTTGGTGTTTGTAGATGACACTGAAACGTTATGTGTCTGTCTGTCTTTGAGAGGCTGCGTTATGAAGTAGACTATATGATTCGGTGTTTATTGATGACACACATCTCGTATGTAGATGCTTGATGAGCGGTGTCCACGATTCGGCCTGAAGCGACCCATGTGCCCCGATCTTCCACCCCCTTATGAGACCTTGAGCTTCTTGTGCTGTCGACCATTCAACAACTCGTCCGAACTTTCCGAACCAGATCCACCATCGAATGCTGAGATGGACCCGCCCTTCGGGTTGAGCGTGGATGACACTGCGTTCGAGTACTGACTCGTTGACTTGGTCTTCTCCAGAGACCGGACTGCGACACAAACACAGCCCTCGGTTACTTCATAAGCCACAATCTCTACATTAGCCACAATCTCTACATAAGCCACAATCTCTACATAAGCCACAATCTCTACATAAGCCACAATCTCTACATAAGCCACAATCTCTACATTAGCCACAATCTATACACAAGCCACAATCTATACATAAGCCACAATCTGTACATTAGCCACAATCTGTACATTAGCCACAATCTGTACATTAGCCACAATCTGTACAAAAGCCACAATCTCTACATTAGCCACAATCTCTACATTAGCCACAATCTCTACATAAGCCACAAACATCGCAATGTGAATTATTCTCGCTTTCATGCTCTCTAAAATAGTTATAAAACGAATCTTCAAACTTCTCTAGTGGCGTTTTGGTCCCCTTGTTGACATTTTTAGAATATGTAAACTACATCGATGCCAGCCAGCACATAGATCAGGGATCATTCATAGATCGCAAACCACGTGGCCAACTCGGCCCATCGTCCACGCGCGGGAGCCAAACGAAACCTGGACTAGTAATAGCTGGGGATGCAAACACACAAACTGCACAGGAGTCAGCTGAATTGTTGCATCATCTAGCTACCGTAGCATCAGACAGAGATATCAGCATCCCCCCAATGAGACACTTGTAGCGCAACAAGGATTTGACGCGTTAGACATTATATACATACAGCTCTGTAACAAAACCAACCTTACTGATAAAATGTAAATACTACTTGTATTATTATTATTAAAGTTTAGATCAGTGATCTTCAGCTTTTAATATGGACCCTAGGAGTTTGACGCAGTAGAAGAGATGACCCGGCAAGTATGGGAGATAACCTCTGACAAATACCCCTACACCCTTGCAGTGCAGTTGGCATAAATTTCGCTCCATCCGGACAGCACATCAAAAAATCCAAGATTGATAAACCGCTAGGACCAGCCAATAAAGGCTCTCAAATGTCGTTTACAACGAAATCTTTACAGCAGCTATACAGTGCAGATACGATACTTCTATACTCGCGTATCAACCGTTAGACGGGTTGACTCCAGCGATTGGGGATAAATGACTCGCTGAGGATCATCGCAGAAAAAAGGCGAGCAGCGCGGGGGGTCATTCTGTGTATACACACGCGACCCACGCCCCGCGGTGGTAGTGTACAGCGATGATTACGGTAGTTACGGTAGCAGAGCGAACGTCACGTACTTTCTTGTTCTAACTGGCTATTCTGTCGTTTGATGTCCTCGATGTCGTGTTGATGGGACGTGTTCTTGCGGCGCATGAACGTGATGTATTCCGCCGCCTTCTTGAGTATTTGAGCTCGTGACACCTGTCAATCAAGGTGCGGGGCGGGGTTTTATCAGGTTACACGAGCGAGGTCATAAATGATTGGTCAGAGGTCGCATGGTACAAGCACACACATTGGTGGACCCATTTTGGGTACAATTGATGCATGCAAATTCAACTACTACTATGACTCACCTACAAAAAGATGGAAGGAATTTTATCATTCAGAAATTATTAATGGGCCTAGATATAGAAGTTATTACTACTACAGTTGTTATTATTAGGTTACTGTTATTACTCTCACTACTGTTATTGCTGCCATTCCTGTT
>WURV02203136.1:0-11517 GCA_011762755.2 Epimenia babai
GAACTGTTTGACACATGGAGCGAACTGTTTGACACATGGAGCGAACTGTTTGACACATGGAGCGAACTGTTTGACACATGGAGCGAACTGTTTGACACATGGAGCGAACTGTTTGACACGAGTACACCGAGTAGACCACCCGTTGGTATTCGAAACCAGCGCCGGTAAAAGACAAAGGTCAACTGTCCCCTCAGACTTAGCAGCTTGCAATACTATGACTTCCGCACCATTTTGGATGAAACGAACTATCTCAGCGACATTTTAAGGACGATAATCTCAATAAGATTTGTAAAGGGCCAATTATGCCCCAGACAACGGGTGAGACGCAACCCTTTCGTACATCAACGTTCAATTTAATCCATACGCATAAAGTTAGTAAATGCGTTACCATATAGGTATTTGGTCTAAGGTTTTACGGATCGCGCGGTCTAGGGAAACAAGTGACGGCGGCATTTATTCATAGATTGGGTAATATACTACAATCAGCCTTTTTTTGTTTATTAGGATCATTAATAATTCTGAGATAATGCGAGCTTTTTGAAGGCAGTAGAGTACCGGACCGGTTATCTGGGGGTCGTGGGTTCGAGTGCCATCAGAGGTATGGATTTTTTTCTGTGCATTTCTTTTTAGTACATAACAGAGCATTCATCGTATAAAGGGAGACCACATTCATGGCGACGCAATATAACTGCAGTTATGTCCCCCTGTAATTTGCGAGGTCTTAGAGAGCAACAGTAATACACCAATCAGCACTGCAACATGCGTGGGTTTAACGCCACCGTACTAGGTTTAAAGAAGAAAGTGGAACAGTGTGTGAAGCCGTATCAGTCTTGAAGGTGAGAAAAAAATGTAAGGGTAACGCCTATTGAGACTAATGAAATTTATTTTTACATTAGCTTTCGTATACGAACATGTATTATACTTCGTCAAACCTATGGAATAATAAAAGGTACACGGGGACAGGTCGAAGTACGAAGTCGTGTCACTTAACGTTCTTTGAACAAAAATGTGCTTCAGCCCCTCCCACTCTATAAGCAGTGAGGACTGACTGACCGTGGGTATACACGTGAACAGTACGTCACCAGAATGAAAAAAGAAATGAAGTTGCATACCGCTTTATCAGCAATGAACCATTGGTCATATCATCTAAATCTCGGCGCGCCTCGGATGCCCATATCTCAGTTAACTTCCGAGGGTCGATCATTTCCCCTTCTAACTCGGCCAGGAACCTTGATGTTAGGCTATATTTGATTCAAACCTCTCCGTTCATGACCACATCTCACACATCCTCAAGTGTCGCTCCTTTCATCTGCGTAATATCAAATCTGCATCTAATTATCTTTCCTGCAATCCACAGAGACTTTGATTCATGCCTTTATCACGTCTCGCCTTGATAACTGTAATGCTCTGTTATTCAATCTCCCTGCCTATGAAATTTTTCCCGACTTTAGAAACTCCAAAACTCTGCTGCCCGTGTAATTGCGCAAACTTCTCACCGCCAACACATCATTCCAGTTCTCTTAAAACTCCACTGGGTGCCATTAAAATTCAGGATCATGTTTAAATGTTCATCCTCTCTATCTTAAAAGCTCTCTCAAAACCCACGAACCCTCCAGACAAACCAGACAGTCCTCATCCATCAGACTGCTTCCACCAAAAACTAAGCACATTAATTTGGGTGACCGATCTTTCACTCGTGTCGGTCCTGCGCTCTTCAACTCCCTACCACCCTAAATCCGCTCATATAGTAGTCTGCAATTAGCCATTTAAATAAAACCTATTTATGTAATCTCTCCATTAATGAATCACAGAATTACTACTCACATTATCCTTCCATCTTGATCATTTTTGTATTGTTAATTTATCACCTGTATTTTTTTCATTTTAGTAGTTAGCGTATTCGTGCATACATTGTGTTGTCCACCATCAAACGTCACTAGACGGTGTCATACAATTACTGCGCTTTACAAATTATTATTATTTATAGCAAAAGTCAGTCAAATTTACACAATGCTGCCCTCAAAAATTGACAATAATGCGCTTCAATATAAATCTTTCTGGACGTTCAGAAACAAGAATATTGCCGATTTCCAACCTATAAGATCAGTAATCAGTAGAAATACTGTTAGAAATAGTCAACGCGATACTACTCTTTGGAATGTGATTTACGCGCCCCTCTAGTGGTAATGGTAGCGCCTTTCGAGTACCCAACATCTGGCAAGAATCACAGCAGACGAATGTGATTCAACGAAAGTAGCTAAAGTGTCGAAGCGGATGCAAAGTTGCCAACACGAACGAAAGGAGTTTGGCGTCGGACTTCTGTCGGGTTTTACCAAAGTTTCTGTTAGCTTTCGTAATCGGTAGAAATTGCTTATGATATGAAATAATATCGTACTTATAAAATACGATATATTTAATTATGAATTCTTGAACAGATATTCAGCGTGAATGTAGCTACTCGGCATGCATAAGGTACATAGGTTATCTAGGTATGCTGTTAAGTTGCTAAAACCATTGATAATTATTGTTTCGTTTTTGCTGCAACCTTCACATTGTCTAAAATAAATGCGGCTTAAAGTTTTCTTTATGTGAGTCGATGCAATGATATCTACAATAATTATAATAAATTCTTTGGCTTATTTTCGTAAATAATATTTACGAAAAATCAAAAGGTTTAATATAAGTTATAATATGCATCTAAATTGTGCATCTAATCAAGCTTTTCCATATGTAGCATTGAATGACATTTTGGCGTAGATTTCATAATCAGTCTACAAGCAGTTACTCGTAGGTGTTGTGGATGGCAACTTCGGTGATATATGCGTAGGTCTTACGGAAAGATTAAAGAAATTTATTACATATCTAAATAATAGTAACATGAAGACGTGACGTAGGTCATCTCCACACGTGATGCAAGTGTTTTTTGACTTGAGGGGGCTGTCAATTTCTAGACGTGGGCAAGTGTAGGGCTGTAGACGTGGAAAACGTTTTGAACTGTGGATATGAAGTTGGTGTTACTATGGAGACGTCGGGCAAGTGCTAGCTGTGGACGTGTAAGATGTGTTAAGCTGTTAGGCTACTGTTAGTCTGCTGAAGGAAGTGTTAAACTGTGGACACGAGTCTGGAGACGCAAGGCAGCTGCCATTACCTTGACATTGAAACATCCTTCACACATGTGCAGCAATCTACAGAACTATTTATAGTCTCAGTTCCTCATTTGACTACAAATAATTTGTTTTTTATTCTTCGATTCTTTCAAACTCCAAATTTTTAAGACCATCTGGATATAGTTATCAATTATCATTACAGGTAAAAACATCACTAGATGCTAACTTATAGCAAGAACGAGTATAGGCGCGATTATAACACGATGATTGTTAAACTATAACATAATGACGACTGTGAGGGTTAAGTGTTGTTTCCTTACACTGTAGTAAACACGAGTGAGCCAGTTCGTAAATATATCCGTGAGGAGGGCGTATACAGTACATCGTTCGATGAGAACTTGAAACTTGCTCAGTTGTTTTGTTTATGCATCAGTAGCTAAAGGACGGTGGTTGATACGGATTTGGTGCGGCCGGTGAGGCGATTCGAACGTAAAATACTCATTGTCACGTAGTTAGGTTAGTTAATATCTACATTACAGTCTCCTCTCCCTAACTTGTAAAGGCTGTACGACTAAAATACGTAACCTATTACACGTACACAGAGTGAATAGATCACAAAGTATTGTTTAACGTACAATTAGCGTATTATTAACGTATAAATCTGCGTTTTCGATGACGATACTAAATTGCCCATAATTAAGATCACTAATATGTTGAATAATGGTTTAGCGCAGTAGGCCTATGTCATAATGTGTGAGCGTATATACCATACGTACAGCTTATTACAATCAGCGGGTACGCGTGGAACGACTTTGCGTCCGTTTGTTCGTTCGCTTCGTATTTAGGTTGATTCGTCCATTCATACATCCATTTCTATTTTTGTCCGTTATTAGTTATAGTCGTAACGATTGGCCTCTGTTGTTCAGGAATTATACAATTTCTTAAATTATTAATATTGGTTGATTGATTGATTAGTTACTTGGTTTTTTTGGTAAGAAAATTTAATTTAATCTACTAGTTTAATATATTACTGGTTAGGGCATGCGACGACCTGCTGGAAGTGAAAACATCATTGGACGTTTATAAACCGAATCATCAGAATATTGTGAAATTTGTAAACGCTTGTCAAAGGCAAAGATGATAGTACGCCGCGAGTTCTGTGATATATGTTGGTCATTGGGTTCCGCGGTGATGACCAAATCAATGACGTCATCGTTACGGACCTTTACGGTGGTTTTGATTACGTCACTGATCATGGATTACTCCTTGGGATTTAATGTGGACACGAGACGTCCCATGGTACATAAGGGAGACAGAGAGAGCATGTTTGGATTTGCTGTTGCACAACATATTGACCAAGATACAAGTTGGTATGTTTCTCAATTTATATTTTCTATTTTAGTACGTTAATGGGGTTAGCCATTGTGGTTTTGTAAATAACCAGATATACAAAAAATAACTTGCCTGTGGTCGGACCCGAACCCACAACCTTCAGAAGATAGATTTGTTGCTCTACCGGTTGGATAGCGTACTAGACTGGTTATCTGGGGGTCGTGGGTTCGGCTTCTAACAGAGCCAGAGGGAAGTTTTTTCTCTGCATATCTCTCCAGCTATAAATAGTATGCCACATATTTGCATTTTTAATCGTAGTATTCGGTTAGTTTATTTACACTACTATACGTTGCACTAATCGCCGGGCGTAACCACTCACATGTCGGGTGAGTATATCTGTTGTAAGCTATTTATAACGAAGCGATCGACGCTGCCTCGTATATATCTATTTACGTTGTTAGATGGTTGAATAATGAGTGCATCTATGTGATTGCAAAATCTTGGCGTTTCTTTTCCTCCCGGAGGAAATTTTCAGCGCACAATGCACCAAAATATTTCTTCCTTTACTCTCGCCCATGACTCCTAGGAATATTTTCTAGAATTTCTTGTATGGATTGAGCTTTTGAAAGCAAATATAACGGCCGCGTAGATTATAAAAGTGAAAACTGATTATTAGTAGTAAACGTCAGTCTTAATAATATTGCCTCATATGCCCGGATGAAATATTACATTAACCCAATGTGAACAAAACTTTCTCAATATTCAAGCATAAAAATTTTGCCAATTTTTTGTTTAATATAAACCCAAACCACTTAAATTTGGGGATGCATGGGGCTCTCATTTGGCCCGATATTAGACATCTCGAAACGCCCAGAATGGTACGCTGGATTGAGTTTGAGCATTGTAAGATCATTTTTGCAAGACTAAGTATCTCGCAGTCTCCTAGATATGTTTTATAAAGCATTGTTACATACTATTCATTCGCGACCAGCTGGCGAGTACCAAGTGAACTTTTTAAAACGGCGCTGAAGACAAGAACTTCTGCAGCAGACGACATTTCGGCAAGCAGACGACGCCGGAGGGACAAAAGCGAACAATCACGATAAATTAAAATAATAGATGAAAGCATTTTTTTAGAAAAGCAGTAGGGTATAAGATAGGTTGCACTAGTTAACTGCGCCAGAGTTGGAAATAAAACCCATGGCGGCGCGTGTAAATTATCTACCATTTCTCGAATTCGGAAAATGAAAAATAACGCTAAAGTTTAGGAGACACTCTGAGCCTAAACTCAAAGTATTAGTTACTATTACTATTAGTGACTGTTTCGTGTTCGTGAATTGTTCACTGTTGTCATTTCACCAGGATATTGGTGGGTGCCCCCCGAACTCGCACTACGCAAACAGATGTTGATCGTGGTGGCGCTGTCTATCGATGTAAAATAAGTCGGGCAAATGATTGTCAACGAATCCCATTTGATCTCAATGGTACAGCATATGTTGACAATACACAGTATTATGTAATTTATATGGTCCTTCACGATCATCATGACATTTTGTCTCCAGATATAGAGTAAGAATTCAACCTATCAATATAAGAAGAAAGCTTTTATTTTTTATCCAAAACACCATTAAGTTAAACGTTAAAGTTATATTTAATTTAATAAGCCTTTATCATGTTGAAAAATTTTCTTATTTCATTTTACAAGATGAAGTATTATTAGTATCATTTCATTGTTATTCTTAACTATATTTTATTCGTATTAAAGTGTAATGGACTTATGACATACACACTATTTAGGTTTTGGTAACATTAGGGGGTAGCAACCTGAATGGGGCTAGGGGCTGAGTGACCTAGTGACTAGAGTGTTTAACTTGATTTCCATTAGACAGTCACTTGAGTCCACGCTCTAGCTGGGATAGTATATATGCTATTTTGGGAATAAAAAGGTAAAGTAAAATACAACATTTATAGACTGTAAGTATCAGCCAAAGCTCTCGGATGTGGTTAACAGTGAGTGTTTTTATGGCAGATATTGTTATGATAGATTTTTTAATAAGCAAGCTTTTGGTAATGAGCCAAATGTTTTTCAATTGACGACGTAACTAGAGTTTGGTTGTTTTGTAATGGCTGCTTCCCTCTGACTTAACTTTGTTATAAATGTGAATTATGCTGTCTATTGCAACATGACCTACCTACTCACCTCATCATCTTTCATAAGTTTTCATAACCATTGCCATCGATGAATCAAGGTCGACTGACTGCTCAGACCTGGTTGTTTCAAGTACAGTGATTTCCCCACCTCAACTAAAGAGGCTAACCTAGTATTCAATGACATCTGATGTGTCTGAATGGGTTAACTATGAAAAGGGTCAACTATGACCTAGAAAACACCTTTATCCCAGCTACACTGAATCATGGTTAATTCAAGTTTCCAGCTACGCTACACTGAATCATGGTTGATCCCAGTCTCCAGTTATGCTACACTGAATCATGTTTAATCCCAGTCTCTCGCTATGTTACACTGAATCATGGTTAATCCCAGTCTCTCGCTATGCTACACTGAATCATGGTTAATCCCAGTCTCTCGCTATGCTATACTGAATCATGGTTAATCCCAGTCTCCAGCTACGCTATACCGAATCATGGTTAATCCCAGTCTCCAGTTATGCTACACTGAATCATGTTTAATCCCAGTCTCTCGATATGCTACACTGAATCATGGTTAATCACAGTCTCCAGCTACGCTATACTGAATCATGGTTAATCCCAGTCTCCAGCTACGCTATACTGAATCATGGTTAATCCCAGTCGCTTGCTATGCTACCCTGAATCATGGTTAATTCCAGTTTCTAGCTATGCTACACTGAATCATGGTTAATCCATCTCTAGCTACACTACACTGAATCATGGTGTATCATTGCTTTTGTAGCATTGCTTCCGTTACATTTACCAGAGTAACTATTTTTACCATGGAATTATCCGTTATTTCCCCCCATTAATCAAGAAAGAATATTTATACTATGCTCACCATTAAATAGACATGCTGGTAGTATTAGTCTCCCAATGCCAATCATATCATTAATGGAGACACTCTGTATAGTAATTGTACTGGTAATTAATGTGCTTTTGCTTATTGTATCCAATGATATATAATCGTGTATTATATGTATAGTCTAGATTTCTCTCTCAGTTGCTGTAGTCGAAATTGTTTTATTATGGGGTGATTTTTTTATATTTTGCTATGCTGTCCTTTTGTGGATCCATGTTTCTAGATGTTTGTATAATTTGCAGGTAATAATATAATGTTCAACGGAACTGATTTCGTTGATGTTGAGAGCAAATCTCACCAGTGGTTTGGTGCAACTGTCCAGAGTTCTGGGGTGAACGGCCTCATTGTGGTCAGTAGTACAGAATAATTACAAGTTAATCTACACATACATGTTAACATGTAACAGACTAATTCCTTAACTAATACACTAATAAGATATTGACTAGCTAAGTAACCTTCACGATCGGCTAAGTAACTATATTGACTGGTCAAGTAACCATATTGACTGGCTAAGTAACCATATTGACTGGCCAAGTAACCATATTGACTGGCCAAGTAACCATATTGACTGGCCAAGTAACCATATTGACTGGCCGAGTAACCATTTTGACTGGGCAAGTAACTATGTTGACTGGCCAAATGACCATGTTGACTGACCAAATGACCATGTTGACTGGCCAAATGACCATGTTGACTGGCCAAATGACTATGTTGAGTGGCCAAATGACCATGTTGAGTGGCCAAATGACTATGTTGAGTGGCCAAATGACCATGTTGAGTGGCCAAATGACTATGTTGAGTGGCCAAATGACTATGTCGAGTGGCCAAATGACCATATTGACTGGCCAAATGACCATGTTGACTGGCCAAATGACTATGTTGAGTGGCGAAATGACCATGTTGAGAGGCCAAATGACCATGTTGACTGGCCGAGTAGTCATAATGACTGGCTAAGTGCATATATCGACAGACTTAGTATTGACAGACTAAGTCAGCGATATGACTGGCTAAGGAACAATATTAACTCACTAAATAACTTTGAAAGCTCAGTTACTTTTTGACTGGCCAAGTAATAATGTTGACTGACCATTGACCAAGTAATCATATTTCGAGTATAGCAGTTTCACAGTTTCTCACCTGGCTCGCACCTTCTTTCCCGCTCTCTCTCTTTACTGGTTTCTGTTTTCTTGTTACATACTTTGGAATATCCCACAGTATTACCCAATCTATGCTCTGGTAATGCAGTACTACCTTTGCAAACATTAGTTTCATTTATCTCCACCCATTTATTTCCAAAATGAATTTGTCATTTTACTGACATAATGAATTTTTATTTTTATTAGGCCTGTTTTTAACTAGCGCATAAAATTTTAAGGTGTTTTTAAGTGTTTTCGTAATCCACCTCATAGCACCATGCGTTGTTGAGGGGATATAAAAATTTGATAGTTACTTACAACTAACTACGATTATTGTAGTGCATTAGATACACTGGACACACTAGACACATTAGATACACTAGACACGCTAGACACATTAGATACACTGGACACACTAGACACATTAGATACACTGGACACACTAGAGTAGACACATTAGATACACTGGACACACTAGACACATTAGATACACTAGACACACTATGCTCACGGCATATGTGATTCACTGAGGTACCTGCCCCACCATGATCTCCATCAGTAAACCGTTCAGGTATTCAGGGTGCCAATGTTAATAGCTGAATCAAGACAGTGGCCATGTGTTCATGTAAACAGAAGAGCATGTGTGAGTCAGAAGTCAGACCAGGGATAAATTACAGGGGGTAACCGAATCTCATTGTGGCAGTTGGTAGCCAGATTGCTTCTTGTTAATGGGTGAATGATTACTGAAGGTTTAATGAACTGTTAATCTCTTATATAGCACATAAGACTGGGATATAGAAACTGTAGAGTTTCTGTTAACTAAGTTGTTAACTCATGTGATTGTCACTATAACAGAGAAAGTAGTCATGTGAAATATACTCTATTACATTTTATTGTCATGAAAGAAAATGTACCCATTATATACCGCATTATAAAACTGTTTAATACCAGCTAGCCAAATGCTGATAGTGACACTACATGTCTTTGGGGAAGGCAACACAGTAACAAGGATTTTCAAGCACCTTTCACTTTCACACTTTTCTTTATGTATATGTAGCTGGCTGGCCTTGATTTAGTTTCACCAGTCCTTATATTAGACCTTGTTATTTAGTTAGTTAATTTTTTTGTATATAAAGGACAACGAACTGTATGTATGTAACTTGTTACAGTCCATACAAACCATCTTTAAATAATTCGAAATATCTAGAAAAAATAGTTGGTGTCGGGGTATCGTGGATTTAAGGTTGGCATTCCCAGGGATTCGAACCTTCTACTTGCTGAACTGTGGGCTGATGCTCTAGCACCTGAGATATTCCATTTCTTACAATATCGTCAGATCTGCTTGCTTCGTAAGGATGGGGGCATCGTTGTTTTGACAGAAGCAAGTTTGTGACAACCGAATTCAGTTATAATCACATATGTATGTATGTACTTGACATCTAACATGTGTGCATACATGTAAAAATTTAAGAATTGATATACTGATGAATGATGCATAGATAGATATTATAACATAGGCTGTTGGTCGTACATATATGTTACAGACTTTTTCAACAGCAAACTACTCAAAATTAATCATAAGTAAATTAATCTTTTTGTCAATATTGTGTCATGTATTCTATCACGACAAGTCATATAGACCAGCTGCATCATTTGGGGTAGATAGATTTGTTTGAATAACATCAAGAAATAACATCTCATAGTGATCGTATTGAAATATCGCCCTTCAGGTACGTCTATCTAGGTAATAATTTTTAGCTGCTTCGAGCTGCGTTGACTCATTTGCGAACTGTTTACCCACAGCCATAAGTTTAGGACTCCAGGTGTGTAAGACAAGAGCACCGAGATAGGTGATGCATATAAGTAACTTCCATAACCCACACACAAGCTGCTATTTGTCTATAAATAAAAAACTGGAATGTTTGCCCAATCATTCTACCTGGCGTGGGTTGCTAAGCAACAGCATGTTGTTTTTAACAGTGTTTTCACCCTATTAGTTTTTGTACGACATACTACCGTATGTACACATGACAGCTGTTAATCTTTCTTCCAAAATCCTATCTCAAAATGACAGTAAACATTGACTTCAGCCAAGTCATCATTAAAATGCTAACTAGTACATCTTCAACACATACCAGTTACCGGTTACCAGTTACCAGTTACCAGTTACCGGTTACCGAGTTCTCCTACATGTATTGTAGAAAATGTTTGAAAAGATCCATCATCTTGAGCTATTCAATCAGCAAGTAGCAGATTTCATTGGGTTAATTTGCCTTATGAATAATTTTCTTTGAACTGCCGGCTATAACTCACATATGTTTATACATGCTACCATGAGAAGATCATCATTCAAGCATCCAGGCCTACATATCACGATCCGATCAGTCGTTATGGTTATCTGGTTATCGGTTATCGTGAGATGCCAGTCGCTCCCACTCCTACGTGTTATTTTTACTGTTTTTCATATTCCTCACATCTTTGTAATCATCTTCATAGTAACTATAGTGACTGCAAAATCAAAACTTTTTTCTGTAGCCACATAATATCATGGTTGTACGGTACAAAAGGGTTCATGCACCATTATTGAAGCTCGAAAAACAGTCTGTTAGGCCATGGACTACATGACTTGTGAGTCATGTATATATCTGTGATATCATGTGGCTATGAGTTGTGTATATATGTTATATGATGTGACTGTAAGTCGTGTATATATGTTATATGATGTGACTGTAAGTCGTGTATATCTGTAATATCATGTGGCTGTGAGTTGTGTATATATGTTTTATGATGTGACTGTAAGTCGTGTATATATGTTATATGATGTGACTGTAAGTCGTGTATATATGTTATATGATGTGACTGTAAGTCGTGTATATATGTTATATGATGTGAC